>BMAO01003932.1:0-25000 GCA_019973975.1 Trichonephila clavata | reverse complement strand
AGATTATGCTTTAAACATGGAATGAAAATTTATTTCTAGGTTACAACTAATAAATTGTTCGAAAATCAACTGACTTTATACACGTATTACTTCAAGACAAGTTTCCTAATAATTAATAACTCTTGAATAAAAAAAATATGTTGATATCTACTGAACTCAACTGATAAACCAAGAAATATCGGATTTAATAAATTTTATCCCTCAAATGTACCATTTTGTAGTTATTAGTTTTTAACATAAAATTTTCTTATTTTATTTTCTCTTCTTAATTTATAAAATTTTTATGCATGACATATTGATGTAAGGATAATACAATTACCAATCCAAATTTCATTAATGAGACGTAAAATACCACTTTAATGTATCATACGCTAATCTTTGTATATTTTGTTTAGCAATTGTTTGCTAAAATATTATTAAGCACACACAGGTTGCTTATAACAATGGATTGATAATTCCTTTATCTTATTACATTCAAAATTTTTGAAGTAATTTTTTGTACAAATAGGAGAGCTAATTTTCAAGTGCAATTGTGTTAGGTAAAAAATTACAGAATCTATAAAAATATTAAAAAATGAAATAAAACTCTTTTTCCTCCCATTAAAATGTTCAAATAAGTTTCAAGATAAATATGCTTTTATCAAATAGATTATTCTAAAAAATCTGGCGAAAATATTTTACAAAATGTTTTGATCCTTTTATATGTTTATACTTTTATAAAACAAAAGCTTTTCAAAGAAAAATGCCATTCAGAAAAATTCAGTATTACATACTTTTATAGATTATAACACGAAAAAAATTGATGAGACACAATTGTTACCTTTTTAGGAGCAAAAATATGTAGAAAGAGAAAATAGGGGATTTTTTATCATTTTAATTACTCTTGATTAACATATTAACTAGAAGATATTTTAGAAATAAGGTATTCACGCATTTTACTTTAAAAATGCCCTTTTCAAATTATTTTCATTAACCCATATTTAGACGTAATAAAATCAAATTTTTCAATGTCTGGGAATTCTTCCATTATTTTTTTCAATAGCCTATTATATATATAATGGTTTTCATAAGAGACATTCTTTCTAAATTGTCTCTCGAATATATTCAGAAACATTAAAAAGACGAGCACTATATTTTATCAATATATAAACGCTGTCAAAGTAGGCTATTTTCTAAGGGCTAAAAGTCGTTGTCTTGCATATGCTCTTTTGTATAAAATTTTCCCCGCCTTTTATCAATGGTAGATCTCAAGAGTAAGTCTTTTGAAATTCGTGTCATTTTGAAAAATTCTATTTGCAGCAGTTTATAAGAAAAGTGTCTTTAGAAATGCGTCAAAAGAGTTGTAGATGACATGTTCGCAAGAGAGTTCTACTCGGTAGAAATTCTCTTTTTAGAATAAAGGTAAATGCAAATTTTTGTAGCGTGTTTTAGAAATATCCTTCTTTTTCAATTTTTGATTATGGATTTTAGAATTTGAGACGGGAAGCTCTTTTTTACATCAAAATTGAAAAATTAAAACATACTGGCTTAAATGTTTGAAAATCCCTGTATGCAACTGACTATTTGTATATGATGCTTTGAAATTAATGATAAATATAAGCTCAAATATACAAAAGGTGTTTTTTTTTGAAAAAAAATTAGTGATGATAGAAGAAATTTTGTACTCCAAAAGTCTTAGCGTCATTTATTCTCTTAAAATAAATCTTTTTGAAAGAAATCATATATCATCTGGAAATTATTTTTGGTTTTGAAAATTGGTTCGCTTTTTTTAAACAGAAGAAAATGACTGATTGCGCGAGTGCCGTAGAAGTATGGATTATTTTTAAATTTGAACTTCTTTCAGAAAATAACTTTTTAAGTCAATTACATTCCAAATAGCGTTATATATTTCAAAATGCCAAACGATTGTCAATAAAAAAGCATTTTTACAGACATTAATGTTTACATATGTCTGTAAATTTATAGAAGAAAAAAAAAGAACAACAAAAAAAAACTTATTGTTTAACAAAGCCTTTATTCATATAAACGCACTTCACTTTAAATTTTCTGTGCTGCACTTTAAGCATTTTTTCACTAACTCTAGATAATTCATGCGTAAAGAATTCTTCAGCCTTCTGTCTGAGTTTTCGAATCGAGTTTTACCGATAAAAGACAGAATATTTACAGCTTTTACGGCTGCGTGGTTCGCAAATGTATTCGTGTATTTGAATCTTAAATTTCTAAGTTCTCGAGTGGAAAACCTGAAGTTTCTTTTATATATTATTTTCTTTTCGTTAAATGAAATTGAGAATACCTCGTAATCAGTACAATTCTTTCTCTATTATTGATCAAACAATTCTTTCGTAATTCTCATTTGCTTTTATTATACTTGTTAGAGTGTTTGTTATTTTTCAAAGAAGAATATAAACTGCTTCTGAAATTTAGCACTTTAAAAAAGCTTTAATACAATGTGAATCTCTTTTGAAATTATAATTTTGGAAATATATAAAAAATATATTTTATGCATTAATTTCGATATAAATTACGCATTATAATTCATGTAACGGGCGTATTTTCTCTATTTAATTGAAAATTAAGATATCCGACTAATTGCGTACATTTTAGGAAACATATGCTAAAATTAAGAAGATAAAAAGAAATTTTTATTACTAAAATGGGAAAACATGTTTAAAAATTGATAAAAAAATAACATAAACGTGGCCCATTCTGTACGAAAAGTTTATAAACAAAGTTTCAGTTTATCAATTTTCATGTGTTACTACGTTATTCATTTTTGAAATGACCTTCAGGATAAGAGATATTGTTATTTTTACGAAAACTAGAGCACTTTATCTTAGTATATGAAATTGCTTAAAATAACAGTGGTTATATATTTACATGAAGGACTGTAAATTTTATAATAAAACAGTGATTGATAAATCTGAAGGTTAAAACACTTTTACTATTATACAAAACATTCACAAAAAATTCAGTTTATTATTTTCAAAACTTTTTTAGCAATCGCTGGCCCCGTTTGAGCATTAAAAAAAACACCCACATTTCGAGTAAAAGGCGTTTTAAGGTATGACATCTTGCTTAAAGTAATGGCGTCTGTTTTTACTAAAACCCTTGTAGGTTTTATTCTAATGAACGACAAATAATAAACTTGGTATTTTTATAAAGCTAATACATTGGCCTATAAAAAATTAAACTATAATTTTTTTTTCAAATTTTGGCAAATTTCACAATTTTAGAGTATTTGGATACTTTAAATAGCTTTTATGTCTTCGCAATAGCTCTTGACCAAATTACAGATTTATTACTTTTCGAAATTATCTTCACATGGAGACAATAGGTTTGAAGAAAAAAATTATAATATAAAATATGAAAATTTTTGTAAAAATAGAAGCAAAAAATTCAAAACTCACGACTTCTTTTTGTCTTTTAAGTCTAATCAATTATAGAAGGTAATATGACGAAACAAATCTTACGATAACACAAAATTTGATGTATTGGTGGGTCAAAATAATTGGATATCAGATCTTGTTTAAGAAGATGAACGAAAAGAAACGCTGACAATACTTTACCTTTTTAGTTTTTTATTAGACATTAATAGTTGTTTTTCTGAACGAAAATTTTGCTCTCTTACACAGGTAGAATAGTTACAATAAGATACTGAATCAAACAATAGCATTGACATTGGCTGAGGGATGATAGTAAGAGCTCGGAAATATGGAACAAGAACCGGAAAATTCGTATTTTTATGATATGTTCATGAGAAACTGGAGTTACAGTATTTCAAGACTGGAATTATAAAAAAAACTGTGTATGAATGGGCAAATGGTTGCGGTCACCGAATGGGTAATGATCGGGCTGAACGGAGAATATCATGAATTGTACAAGAAAACACATAGCTATTTAAGACTCGAATTACTTTTATTTGTAAATATTAAATTCTTCTGGTTATTAATACTCTATTGATCCCAATGACACTGGGAAAGATAATTGAAAAATTCCCACTCCCCCCCCCCCTGGAACGTAGACGATCACTAAGTTCTGATCTAAGTTCAGTCTGATTTATTCATCAATTGCAAAATTTCTTGAGTGAGAATTCTTCTTTTAGACACCTGAAAAAAAGGTCGTTGAAAGTTAGCACAGTATTCCATGAAAGATAATAAAATGTATCAGAAAATTTTATGTTTAAAAAAATAAAATATTTCAACCACACCATACTAACTCTCACCGGAAAACCTAGATTTTCTTTAAGTGGGGAGAGGGGAAAGGGAAGAGATATAGATGCAGATATCTGTGTAAAGAATGAAAATGTCATAACCTTATCAAATGTGGGAAAGAGAAAATTAATTGTATAAAAAGAGCCAGAGAAAGAAAAAAGGGGCTCGTCCTTGGTAACCCCAAGTAAATATGGTTTTAATTATATAACAACATGTGTCATTTTTATTTAGGCTTCTATCAACATTATTGAAACAGAAAAGAAAACTCATATGGCAATACTTACCATTATACATGCAGTGACTCAAGGAACGATCGTGCGGCTAACGAAATCCCGAATCCTACAAGCAACATTGATAGAGTAGAGTCAATATTTTTTTCTGTTTTACAATTATTTACAATTATTGTTTATATTTACAATTATTTATTTTATTATTATTTAATTATTAATACAAAAATTTGCACCCAAGCAATTAGAAATATATTGATAATTACCTTTTTACGAGAGATAAGAAGGAGACGTGTTTTCGTTGTATTTGAAAACAAAGCTAAATTTGCCAGCTGAAAGTAAGAAATGGACTACAAATACCGTCTATTGATAAAAAGTGGTACTTAGCACTTTCTGCAAACAGGATCAATCGTTGGATTCTGGATTTTCTTACATAGCACTATTCCAGAAGCAAAAAAGTGTAAGAATATCTAACCCTCTCGATCGTGCGGGTTGGGTCTTAAAGCGATAGGTAATAGTGCAGCTAATTGGAGTAGATCTTACCAAAGATTGTCTCAAAGTACCCATAAGTCAGTGCTTCTCAAACTTTGCCTATTTGTGACTCAATATTCAATCAAAATTTTCATCTCTCACCCCCCTCCATACAATAACAATGTATTGAATTCAATAATACTATACTTTCACACTAAAGCTACATCACAGCATTAACCTCTTAAGAGCCACCGACGTAGATAAAAGTCTCTCTCAACCAAAGTGATAATTGCCCCAGACGTATATATACGTCTTTCCGAAGTTCGAGCTTTTCTATGCACTACTATCCATAAAATTATTCCGAAGACTTTTGAATGCAATAAAAGGTCTATGACTGTGTTTGCGAAGGATTTAATTATTTCAGATGATTTCTTTTTTTTATTCTTCTTCTCCCTCCTCCTAATATATCACAAACGCGTGTCTACGTAGAAAACGGTGGTATTGGGGAGAGAATCGAGTAACTTTTAATCGGCAGTTAAGCAATTAATTATAAACCGTACAAATTACCAAGATAAATACTAATTTTTGGATGTAGTTTTTCATATTACAAGTCCATAAAGTCCCTTATAACTATTGATTTTTTTCGTAACTTAGTACTGTTAAATTAATTATAAAACACATTTTGCAGTACTCATACATTTAATAAGTGTATTATATGAGTGCAAATGTGTATTTTATTTTTTATTATGTTAGAATGTATTTTGTTTGTTTACTTTCAATAAATTAATAATTTTCTTAAATAATCTTTTATTTTCAACTCTTAAATATACTCGCGCCTTATTCGTAGAGTTATCACCCCCCCCCAGGGGTACGCCCCACAGTTTGAGAAACTCTGCCATAAGTGCAATGTTCTCCGTATTATGCACTGCACAGGCAATGGAAAAGCACGTGACGCATAGTACTAGGAGCTAGTAAGATATATTTAACAATTCGAATATAGTTGCTTTCTCTGCAAGAAAAAAATAAAACGTCTTAAATTAGCTTAGACACACAGGAATTGAGCGATGAACAATAGGAAAACATTAATATTATTCGATGAATCCTGTTTTAAGTTACATCATGGAAATTGATGGTTTAGAATTTGGTGGAACAATAGCTCAAAAGTATGGCCCTTCAATGCATTGTTGCAACAATTCAAGCTGGTTGAAACAATGTGATATTCCAAAATGTTCCCATGGTATGCTTTGGAATTTTTATTTCATGTGCATGGATGTATTAGTCAGACACCATGCCATCATTTCGTTGCAGCCCAAGTACGTCCCGTTTTGCTGATAATTTATCGTAATGGAAATGGATAATAACAATGGGTAGATAATGCATCTTGTTGTAGAGCTGGTAATGTACACGATTGACTTCAAGAACATGGCGTAGACTTTACACTGTTAACTTGGGCCTTCAAATCCCCAGATCTCAATTATATATAGCATTTTTTTAGATTACGCCTGCTAATGTCCTCTCGGACATAAGGCGTCTTGCAGTCCAGTATAAACTAGATAGAATAGCAGGAGGGAGACATCCACAGTTGTCTTGCGAGAGAACATGAAGTAGATTGGGGCAATCAGATAGACGCTCACAGTCATTGGCACGAATTTATAGAGAGGGCAGAGTGGTGAATCAGTCAGGTCAATCTTAAGCAGATGGCCTGCAGGTAATCATGTCCGGTGTGACTATGAACATGTCACTTCCTCTACCTAGGTAGGACGGAAAGTTGTGCACGTCTTTGACCTTCGAGCAGACGAGACCAAGATTTACCAACATCCAGCTCTGTAAGGGTGGATACGCTTTTCTGTCGAAATTTGACCCTGAGAAGTCGCTTAGCGTTTCGAAGAGGTATCGGAAGGCAAAAGGCAAGGTGGATGCAGCGTCGAAGCCTCTTTGGCCAACTTGTCGGCTTGTTCATTTCCTTTAATGTCGCTATGGGATGGGGTCCATTGAAAGACGACCACTCTTCCGGTGCTAAGAAATGAGTTATTAAGTTGTTTGCAATCGAACTCGAGTTTTGATGGAAATAGTTATTGCCAGATATGGTGTTAATTGTGTCTTCTTTGAATATTACAATATTTTCGCTAGGACAAGCACTAATAGCTCTAAAAGCGAAAAATATTGCAGAAATCTCCACATCAAAATTGTCCGACCAGGCACTAAGAGGTTCTTTAATATTAAAAGAGTTGGAGAAAGCACCAGCTCCAGCCCTACCAAAGGAAACTGTGGCATATTGCATCTGTGGGACGAAGTTGTAAAAGTCAACTATCACATCTCATACTAATGGAAAGTGCTATTCTTCAAGAATGGTCCTAAATTTCTCAAACGACCTAACAATATATCGCAGTGTATAAACCTAGAAGAATAAAGGCAGTATTAAAGGTAAAGACTGATTGAACAAGATATTGGTCTAGTGGATACTCATTGAATGCATTTGCACCTGATTACCAAAGGAGTTTTCTCTTACATGATTTTTTTAACAATTGGTCAAACATTAATTTTTGATATTTTCCCACATACTTAATTTTATTTCAAATCTCAATATTTGATTTATATAACAAAAAATAAACTTTCAAGAATGGTGAATATTTCTTTGAACATTTATATTAATGTGCTCTTAAATCTGTACAGATGAAAACTTTAACACAATTATTTTAAAATATATTCAGTGAAAAAAAAATAGAATTTCTTTTAATGCATTCAATCACAGAATTATCATTTCCATTTCTATATCATTTAATCTATTTTCTTCTATTTCCAAGTTTCTTGTTATCTGTTCCATGTGCGTAAAAGGCTTTATTTATTCTTTTAAAGCTTTTCGTCACCTAGCAGATGTTTAAAATAACAAGTTCCATTGCCGACAAACTTCTGTACCCTTGAATCGACATGAATATAAAATTAAGCAAAACTAACAATGTTTTTTTTGAAAAAAAAGGAATTGCCGTTCATAAAGCAATGAAAAATAGCAATTCTGACATTTTTTTTTTTTTTTTTTGCTTGCAAAATAAATATTTTCAAAAAAGTTCTTCAAAATATTTCATTGATTTATTGATACATCTTTGAAAAACACTGCTCAGCTGTAACGGAAGAGAAAATAAAGCAATCAATAGAAAAACATATAAAATCAATATATGTGCAGTCAGTTTACTGAGGTTTTAAAAATAGTGCGTTTGCATGTTTTTTTTCCTTTCAGGTTACCGAAAAGTAAAAAAAAACTGAAAAAATCACAGAAAAAATGCTCATTATATTTTAAAATAAATTTTTTTTTGCTTTTTTATATATATAATTATTGTTAGTCATTTTTTATATGATGTTATCGTTTGCTACTTCAGATTGGTTTAAATAAGTAAATTAATTTGTAATATAAGAAAACTTAAGGCCTTATCACACGTACATGTTTGGAGCAATTTTCCATCCAATTCCGAACAATTTCTACTATTTGCCATAGAAACGGCTCCAAACAGCTTTTCCCCAGTGAGCTGAAAAAGTTGTTCCATATAAAAGTTACTTAAAATTTCAGACAATGGTGTTCTTCAGCATCCTTCGTCATAAATAAAATGGCGGTAAAGATTGTAGCTTCGGTTTCATGAAACGCATCAGATATGGCGTATAATATTTTAAGCAGAATGGTGCTCCATTTTACGCCTATCAACAAAAGCGCAAGCGAAATAAAGAAATAATATTTGACAGTTGTTGCGGAAGTAGAAAAAATCAGCGAGTAATGTTTCAATGTGGAGAAAGAGCGTGGCTGACGTCAAAACATGTCGTTTTGCTTACGGCAACACTTCACCCTCAGACTGGGCGAAAAGTTGAGCTAAAAAGTTGCACAAAAAATGTAGGTATGATACGGTCTTTAAAAATACATATTTTTCTGAGCGAAACTTATTTAAACTATTGTGTTAATATATATCCTCATATTGTATTTTAAGTTGAAAAAGTCAACCCTTCAAGATATGGATATTAAATTTATTTTTATAAATGCAAAATATTTAGGAAAATGAGCTGTTCTTCAAGTTAACTTTAAACATAGAAGGAGATTTTATGCTTTTTCCTTTATTCTCTCCTGCAATTTCAAAAATTTAAGAATTACCTTTATAATTGAAAAACTGATATTTCTCTTAAGGAAAAACAAGAGTATTATTTATATTAAATCATTATCTCTAATGGCTTTTTCAAAATTGACCAACAAATTTAAAATGTTTTGTGTTTCTTGTTTTCCCGCAGTAATTAAGATAATGGATTTAGCACTGAACTAAATGAATTCTATGAATAAGTCCTAAGATGCTCTTTTACCTTTGAGTTTAAAGATCATTAATTGTAATTACTTCTTAGTAAAATTATTCTTGTTTGCATTCTTAATTTGCATGTGAACGCTGACTTTAGTTTATAACTCATTTAAGAAACTTTCAATTCTACTCATGGGATTTCGGGATGATAGGGTTTGTATATTATTCTAACTAGTTTTTTAACTTCAAGATGAAAGAATTATATAATTTATAAAACTTATGTGATTTATGTGACACACGTGTGATTTATCATTACTCAATTCAGGAAAGGTTTTTTCGATTAACTGGCAGCTTCTTGCCGACTAAATAGCAATTTATTCTGCAAGTCTGTAAAAATTCTAATAGATTTTCTTCAAATAAGAAGCAACACACACATTGAAATCTAATATCACGGATTAAAAAATTGAATACAGCAATTAAAATCCATAATAGCAGTTCGGCATAAAGCAAATGAAACGCACAGTCCCTATCGAATGTTTGGTTTCAATGTTGCCTGCATCGTACTTATATGGGCGGGAAAGAACAATCCAGGAGCTTCTAATCCTTATTTTTTTAAATAATCATCCTAGAACCTTTTAGAGGCTTTTTAAGACATCAACTTTTATCATTAAATGGAGCGAGTTGATAACACTTGGTCTCAAATTTGTTGCTCAGCTCACTTCTATTAGTTTACTACATTGAACAATGCTAGATAAATTGTGTTGCATCGCGTCTTGGTTTCAATCGCTGTTAAATAGTAGGCCCTCTATGTATGAAGCATTCAGTTTCTGAAATTGTCAGAGAAGGATTTTCTGTTGTTGCGAATGCCACTTGTCTGACGTAGTCAGATCGAGGACCACGAAATTCATCATGGCAATGGGCTAGATTGTACGCCTGTCGTTAGACGTTGCTTTAAGCACCATGCAGGTGACAGAATGATTTGGCTCGGTTCCACCCCAGTTTTGAGAGAGAACAGCCTGGGAGTGGTCAGGGGCCTCCCACCTCTCTTTCCCTTCCACCAGCCTCACGACAGGACTTGCAGCTATTTAGAGAGTACTTTCATGCCACGAAGGCACTATACATTTACAAACACCCACGCCTTCTCCGGGATTCGAACCCATGCCCTACGGTACAGCAGTCAACGTCGCTAACCACTATACCGGATGGGCTATTTCTAGATGACAGTATTAAGAGTATACCGATAATATACATTTATGGGGGGGCATAGCAATGGAAGAGATATGAATTGTTGTTAACCGAGAATGGTAGGAGACGTCTTAGCCATATTCTGTGTGATAGCGAAGCTCAAATTACTACCTGTTTGAATCAGGGTGCCAGTTGTGCACCCAGTAAGCAGGTTGCGCAACACTCTCTTCACCGTTTGTGCTTTGTGAACAATAAACTCATTGCCATTACCACCCTAGTTAATACTATTACTGAATGCATGCCAGTGGGATGTACGTCTTTCCTGGGCAAAAGAATACAGAGAATCAACTGTAAAGAATTGGAAACGAGTAGAATGAAGTGATGAGTCTTGATGACGACTACTTCTCGCCGAGGGAAGGTAGAGAATATTGCTTCAGGCTTATAAAGCCATGCATCCTGTAAGATACGTTAGAAAAGTACAAGGTCATGGTGGCTCAGTCATGGCCTGGGTAGTTTTCTCTAGGCAATCTTTGGATTTTTGGTACTTGACCAACTTCTCTCAATGCGATTCGATGCGTAGAGCTCCTGGGTGATCACTTCCATCCATTTTTGTTTTACTGTCTTCCATATGAAAATCGAGTATACCAGCTAGACAACTGTACCTCTCACAGGTCGAAATCGCCGACTGACTGGTTGTACAAGCATCTTTATGTCATGAAATAGCCAAATCAAAGATCAAGCTAAGGAGGTCTGGTACATAAATTTTCGAAAAATGATCGATTTTCACTTTTTTATATTTTTTAAAAACTCAAATGTTTCTGTTTAAAATGATATATCATAAAAGGAAATACAATAATTAGAAGTATTTTTATTTTTTAAAATGAAGGTTCTCCTTGAATTGCATCGAATGAGTTCTGCTCGGAGCACCTGTGTTTTCCGATGCATAAATTTCTGGTGAGCGCGAATCCATATGATATTCAAGTGTATAAATTAGATTGTATTGGGCATACCCAAAAGTGTATTGGTACACGTCATTTGGGTCTTAAAAGGAAAAAAAAGAGAAAAAAAGTTAAGTGATGGAAAAGCTTAAGTGGGTCGTAACCGACTCACCGACATTTTAATATTAAAAATATCAAAGATGTTATGGTATGGCTGTTAAAAATAATATCAATGATCTAAATAGTATGAAAACTGCTGTTTACTTTCATCTTCTGTCTTCAAACTAGAGCCCTCCTCATGGACTGGATACTGCGGGTTAAATTAATAGATCAAGTTTCAAAAGGCAGAAGCTGAATATAACGAAAGGCACTATGATCATAAACACATGAACATGTGCTAAATAAACATAATGAATGAAATGAAGCCAAATTTTAGAGACCTAGGATATTCTATGTTATTAAGAAAATGTTTAAATGGAAAGACTCTGAACCTCCCTCCCCCCAAATGAGTCAGTTAAAAATACCACATGGTCAGTGGTTCCAAAATCTACATTTGTGGAATTAAAAACTCTAAAATTAGGGGTAAATATGGATATTGTACAGTTCAATATTGGTCATGTAGCAAAATTAATGATCTCAAAACTGTGATAATGAAACAAGTTATAACTGTGTGTCATATATGCTTCAAAAAATTATTGTAGTCGAACAATATTGTGAAATTCGTGTAGTCGAACGAGAGTATGTTGAGATCCCCTCCCCCCCCCAAAAGAGGTTAAATTGTTAAAAAAAAAGAAGAAAAGAAAATTAGAAGAGTCTGTTGTAGGGGCAGAGTGTAAAGAAAATGCTTTAGGTGCTTCTAGAAAATACTAAAAAAAAGTAAATTCTCAAAAATAAAAATTTTTACTTATTACAGTCTGTTTTCTCAAAAATGTGTAATATTAATGTACCTTTTTCTCAGAACTCACTTATTATATAGTCCTCAAATTTTCAGTGAGCATACTTTTAACGTCTTCACACATTTTGATGGAAGTATTTAGATATATCTATCACACATTTTTTGATCAGGCGTTTTTAGACTAAATTTTATGGAAAGAAATTGGACACTTTTTAAAAAATTCATTGTTACTTTAATTTTTAACAAAAAGAGAAAACACTTCGTTAAAGGTTTTATTTTTGATTATGTACATAAATATTGTATTAATGAGAATAAGTAGTTTCCGAGAAAAAGGTATATAAATTTGCGCAATTTAACATGGGCTCTTATGGATGTGCCGGACCCCCTTAAATCCGCTCCAGAATCTTTGGTGTGTTTTGAAGAAAGGCGTGAAAGCATCGTTTTCCAGCTGTTATCAAAGGCAGAAGAAGCCCAGCTTGTTGTTAACTTACAATTCTTAATTCAGAGACATTTCAGTGTATTGTTAAAAGAATGATCTCCTATACAAACGACTTGTTTTCGATATTGGACCTTGTCAACGATTTGTCATCCAAATGTGTAACCAAGGTGACTAACTAATTTACAATTTTTGAAAGAATGATCTTCTCTTACAAACTATCTTTCCTGCTGCTACAATATGAATATTTATAGGATGTCCAAAATTTTCGTAATATATTCCCTCTACACATACCACTACCACCAATAAAGACAGAGTTTAAAACAACTTTTCAGATTTCTTAAATTTTCGGTTTCATTGCCATTTTTTCCCCGAAACTGTATTCAATGAATTCAAAAAGCAGATTTCTGATTGGTTAAGTGATTGTAATGTAAATAAATTTTAAACAGTATAAATTTTGCTAATGCAAAATATCTTGTGCATTCTTAATTTTATTTTCATTTATTTAAACACAGAGGAATTTAACTTTTACTTTCCCTATACTTTTAAAATCTATTTGAAATATTAAAATAAACTTCTGTTATTATTACATGTAAAACGAAGTTTAAGTTTGAAGGTGCCAAATGAATATTTTAAACTATTTTTTATACTTTTGATGTTCATATGAAAATGATTTGAATTGGATAAAAAGACTCTTTTAGATGTTTTCATACAGTGACTGCTAATTTACTTCTTTTGTATAGCTTTTTTCATTTAGTTGAAAAAAGCTTTAATACTTTTAACACCCTTTTATATGCTACCCTTGTATGTAACAGAATCTTTGAACTCAACTTTTATCCACTTTAAAAGGTCAGATTTATTTCAAATTTTGCTCACTTGTCCAGGACCGATGACAATACAATAATTTAATAATTTTGTTCCATTGTCCTGATCGGGATCATCAGGATTAGAGATTTTCCATTTTCAGATGCCATCCCACATCAGGCGACTAATTTCAGATCCCATTTCTAGATTTGGCGACTAAAAGATTAAGTTACAGATTACTTCGTTTAACTATAAAGGGCGTTTTTTAGTTTTTTTTTTAAACTATAATTTTTATTTACATTATAAAAAGTCAGACATGGAATGTTTCTCTGATGCAAGATCGTTTCAAAAGATATGTACAAAAGTCGATATATATAAGTTATTTGTAACAAAAGAGAAATTTCATTTGTAAAGGACAGTCAAAGTGTTAAATGTATTCCTGATACACTTTTCATTACAACATTTACAGCAGCATTTTATTCACATATCACCTTTATATATTTTAATGCAATAAAAGGTTTTTCCTTTTTCCCTAAGCTATTAACGGAATTGCAAAATTCTGTTTTTCATACATTACTTTGGGAGAATTCACTGGAGTTTAATTGTGAGATTCTGTCATAAAGGTCTAAGGTTGTGGAATAAATATTTGAAATCTTTATTCAGAAAAAGCATTTTATTAAGAAAAATAAGGATTTATCACGGCATTTACTATTTGTAGATCAAAGTTCTCAGCTTAGAGAATTGTAATTAATTACTCTATTGTGTTTGAAATTACAGTCGTTGTTGATATTTTTCCTTTAAATTCTCTCTTATGCAAGGGACATTTCAAAATTAAAAGGAATTTTGTATGTTTTGGTTTGTGAATAATGGTTGTATTGTAGTGCAAAATTTCCAAACATAGTAAAAAGGCGATCATGACAATTATGAATTGGTTGTCCAATAATTAAAATTCAACAAAGTCGTGAGAAGACATTTCATTAAAAATAAGCATTCCCCATTCTGCTTGACGAATCTTGTACTAATTTTCTAGAACCCATAACTTGTTGATAAAACATTTCTGTTTTAAGAAAATGCTGTTTTATATATTTAAAAGAAGATTTACATTACTTAAAGTATTTAATAGCTGATACATCCGTTCTTGCACGGGCAAATTGAAAAAATTGAGCAATGCAGATTGAAGGATAAAGAAGTTTTTAATGAGTTAATTTTAATTGAATTACAAATAAAAAAAACTTTTCACATATTTCAGCTGAACAAAAAAACCATATTTGTTATATTTTAAAACCTGAATGTCTAATAGCTGATAAAAATGATTTTTTTTAATTTTCTAGTTTATTTCTTAAGGTAACTTGGACGACTGCGACAAGGAAAAATGAACTTTTTTTAACAACAAACTGAAAAGGTTCTCACTTACTTAAATTAAATGAACGGTAGTAAAATTTTTATGTCTAATTATCTGTATATTTATGTACCTGTTAATGTAATCAAATTCCATTTTAAATTACAAGTAAATCTGTATAAGCAATAATTAATCAATAACTATTTTTTTATTTTCAAGGCTTATTTCTTACCTTAAGGTACACTTAGCATAAAATCTACTGCATGTATAGCTGTAAAATTTTACAGAGTTTTTGCAAACATAACAATCCATAAAATTAACGGAATGAAATTTTAAAATATAAATTTATAAATATTAAAAAAATTTTAAATTTAGTGATTTAAATTTCCTCTAAATTTTATGCAAAAATTGTGCTATATTTAAAATTTGTGAATGTTCATTAAAAAAAAATCATTCACTTTGTTAAAAATTTGTGGATCTTATAGTATACAAAATATCAGCACTATAGGTACAGTAGATTTTGAGGAAAGTGTACCGGAATCACCAAAAAAGGCATTTTGAGAAAATTGCAAATAAAAATATTTTCATGTATGATTTGTAAAATAATATTTTTTAATACAATAAAAAGCCATACTATTTTTAATTGGATTATTTTACATAATTTATCAGATTTTAAGATGAACGTTTAAAATTTTAGATTATTTAGAAGACTTTTTATTTACTCTTTCCTTATTTCATCAATACGTGTTATGAACGATTTTCACACCTTCTTCCGTTTAAAATACCGAAGTTTTATGTTTATAAGTTTTAGTATTTTTACTTCATTTTGAACGTTATCATTACAGGATATTACAGAATTCATTACACATATTTTTGCTGTGATAAAATGCACAAAGAAAATGTATTTGATGAATTTAAGAAGTTAACTTGATGTCTAATTTAAATGGAACTCTGTTCTTAAAAATTATAACAAAAGAATCTCTTTTTTTGTATTCATACATATGAATTTTTATTTATTTTAAAAATAAAACAAACAGTAGTAAACATATGGAGTTATTGATAAACTTTCAAATGTTAATAATAAGGTTCGGCAGTTAGGAAAAATAAAATGTCTACTTTACAAGCTGTGTATTTAATTTAGAATAATCCTCCAGATCCACTTTGTACTATATTCATTTGATTTATTATTTAAGAACTACACTGAGCATTTATAAAGGCAAAACTAGACATAATTAACATTTCAAAAACAAAATTTTATTTTAAAAATTTGAAAAACATTCATTTAAATTTTTTGTAATGTTTGCACCAAAAATGTACAATTTTCAATAAATTTAAACATATAATACAGAAAGATTATATTATTTGTATAGAAAAATTAGTTTTTTACAATACATATTATAATGCACTACGGATTTTGAAGAAAGTGTACCTGAATCATAGTTACATCACATTTGCTTACAATTTTAAAGTTCAAATTTCTAGCGTTCTACTAATCGAATTCTCATTAAAAAAATGCATCTGTAGATACAGTGAAGTGCCTGCTATTTTTTAAAAGTAAAATAAAAAAATGGAAAATTTGAAGCATTTTTACTTCCCAGTTATTTGAATTATTTTAGTACATTATTCTATAGCAACCAGGGCGTTTACTAAAAGTATATGCAATTAAATTATTTTTTCTGCTTTAGGTATAACTCTTTTAATTTTTTATCTGAACAGAAATTATTTTTTCTGTTTAGGGTAAAACAAAGGAAATTTATTTCTTGTGCATGCAAATTTGTTTCCATATGAAGTTTATAGTTAATAAGATGTTTTAATTTAATTCCACACATCTTATATTGATGGAACTTTTTTGTAGAATTAATTATGCCTTCTTTAAAAACAAAGTTGTATGCTAACACGAAAAATATCAATTTAAGGTTTTTTCAACATGATACGAAAAGAAAAATGTCACACCACATCAAGAAATTTATGTGTTCTTAATAATAAAAAGCGTTGTTCAACTTTCTAAGAACCCACCTGGGATTTATATTTTCCTAGAGAAACTTTCATTAAAAAGATTATTTTTTCTCAGTCTGGTTATATGGTATTAATTTTACTTGAGGGCTCTGTTATTTTAATACATGCAAAGTAAATACCTCCAGAGAGCATTAAAAATTAGATAAAAGAGCTACCTAATTTTTTTTGATTATGTCAAGAAAACTGTAACGGAATAAAAGGTACGAGTTTTAAAGAAGAAAAAAGAAGAGATCACATTTTTTCATCTGGCAAGACAGAAAAAAATATGGGTGTAAAAACAATATCTCGCTTGGGACCCACATTTACTTATTATTCCAAGAAAATACTTAAGAACAAAAATATAATCTTATAAATCAGTTTTTTTAAAATTTGGTTTACCAGCTACTTACCAAGAAAAGTATTAAATAATATTATATACAAGGTAATTTCATAAAATTATTCTATTTAATCTATGGAATTTATTTTCGGCTCTGTATGTAGATTATTTAAATAATTTCTGAGTGCGTGAGTGTTCTGATTGAAATATGTATATATACAGGGTGTTCCAGGATTATTGGAACAGTTTTGATGGAGAGGTAGAGAAAACCACAAAAATTCATATTTGCAAAGAAACTCAGGGTCGGAAACTTTTGGTGCTAGAACATTGTTCCAAGAACATTGGAGGAAACAGACCTGTATTACCACAGTCATTGGAGTTGCCATCGCCTGCAGTGGAGTATGGAATGTTTTATGAAAACCGAGCTGGCACATGTATGAACCTGATTTACGGATTAGCAGAGAAAAATGCAAGAGCAGGGGAAAGATTGTATCGCGAAAGGTATCCAAGGAGAGATGCGCCAGACCACTGCTTGTTTACTATTTTGACCGCTATTTTTTACGAACATCTGCAGAGAATCTCATCTTTTTGGAAAAGCTACCCCTAAGCTTACTTGAACCTGTGCTCTGGCTCTTTTGGAAGAATCGTCTGTGTTGCTGCGGATGTCCAACAAAATCCAGGTGTACTTGAGAAAATCCACCAATCCATGGGCTGATTATGTAATGCATGCATCGCTAGCAATGGTGGTAACTTTGAACACCTTTTGAGATATTTTCACATATAATCTGCCATAGTGCTAGAAATATTTTTGACCGATAAATATTTCAGATGATCTCAGTCTTATGTCTCTTTGTTTCTTGTACCTGTCATTCTACTTTCTCTTGACGTTTCTGACCATAAGTTGCTATGCAAATCTGAATCCTGGTAATGTCCCCTTCCTCTCTGTTAAGTTTGTCCCTATGAGCCTGGGACACCTTGTATGTAGTTACTTAAAATATTCTAAATAAATAATTCATGTAAATTGAATACCGGAAAAAGAATAACATTTGAATTAAAGTGTTATGTAATGATTTTATTGAACATATATTGTAAACAGGAATGACAAAATTCTATGTCTAGGTGCTTTGGAAGACGTTTGTGTATGTGTGTGTTTCCTGCGAACATGCAAAATTATTGTCTTGCATTATTATTTCTTTTCTATTGTTAGTAGAATCTATTGAATGTGCTCTCTACATGAGTAAAATACTTGATTTTTTTTAAATAATCTGCGCACTTCTCCTCCCTCAAATCATTCTAGGTAGAAAATTACGAATTCTTATATGTATACCAATATACACACATTTAATTTTGTTCTTATAGGTCTTAAGAGCTCTGATCTTTCGAGGTATTAATTTATTTTAGCCAATTCATTTACTTAATAAATACTAATCATTTATTTTTTATGAAAGTTTTAAAGTGCATTGTATGAATTTTATTATTATATTCATTACTACACTTTTCATGTAATAAGAGAGAGAATTAATCAAATTTAATGATATTGGTGTTAGAACTTCGAAAATGTAGCATTATCTGAAATTATAAAGTCGTATAAAAAGGACCAAATAAAAAAATTCAGTATCAGCTAGGTAAAAAGGGTAACAATCTTCTTTTGTTTAATCTAATTATAATCTCATGTTTTCTGGATTAAAAAATGCTGATAAATAAATCGCTTCTAAGTAAGCAATAAGAAAACTTAACTGGAAAAAAAATACAGAAAACCGAAAATAATTTTAAAAAATGTTTTTATAGGTATTAAATACAAAAAGTTAATTTTTTCTTTTCCCATGAATGAGTTTTATTTTGAAATTTAATCAACGAGCCGAAATTCAAAGTTATTACGAATATTGTTCTAAATTATCAACGTAAATATTTAAATATAGACTTTTGTACTACGTTAATGTTTATTAAGACTTCTACAATAAAAAAATCAAGCACAATTTAGTAAAGCATATTAAAGGGTTCTTTAAGCATTATTTTATGCATGTTCTGAGCAGTGTAAGAAACAGCTGTAGTTAAAGCAGGATGCTTCTTAAATTATCGAAGATTCTGGATTCTGGTTCAAGAGTATAATCAAGTTATACATTGGGGGATTAAAAACAAAAATAAATTATAGTTTCTTTTTTATTTTAAGGTTTTTATAGTTTGTAGAGTATAAAAAAAGAAAAGAAAAGAAAATGTTTTTACTAGTAAATTGTAAATGGAAGTTGATACAGAATTTCAAATTTTTTCCCCTTCTTTTTGATTGATCATAAGCTAATCGACATTAACATTTTTTTCAGATGATTATCCAACGTAACGCTCTTTGCATTCTTTAACCCCTTAAGCAGTCATTTTTTGTTACCCAGAATGCTTCAAAAAAGGCGCATTTTTGTATTGTTAATAAATAAATAGCAAATTAATTTCTGCCTTTACCACAAATAATGCTGGATGGAAATCATTTCAGTACCATAGACAAACTGGATCCTTTTTTAAAAATAAACACACCATTAGAATTAAAAATAAGCTCTAATCAAAGAAAGAAAGAAAATACGGTGCCCGTACAAAGTACGGGCCAACCAGTTGTGGCCAACTTTCAATAGTCCGAATGTTGTACAGAAAATCGCTTAAGGGGTTAAAAATTAATGAAAAGGACTACAGTAGAAAAAAATGTTAATTTTTCACTTTTTTCAGTAATTTTTTCGTTCTTAAAAAGTTAAAGTACATGGCAATACGAAACATATTTTGCCCAAATGGCAGATTTTTATTTTTCTTAATTTTTAAACTCTGTGAAAGTCAAAAGATAAAGCTAGATCTGCTAGAAATTATTGTTCTACGGCGAGGTTAATGAGCCTTTAACAACCAAATATCCTAAATTATTCTTAAATTGTCCTTTTTAAATATTTCGATTGCTCAAAGCTAGGAGAAAGAATAGATTTAAATAAATATCTATAAAAAAATCACATCATATCTAAGTGAACGTGTTTCTATCTTTTCTTATCTGAACAAATTGGGAAGAAGTTTCAATAATCTCTCTCTCCTTCGTTCTTTTTTCAAACAAATTCTATACATCTGTCTTGAGAATTTAGAACTTTTCAGAAAGAATAAAAAAAAAAACATTACGCGCGCGCTTATGTACCTGTGAACTTTGGAATAAATAATGAAATGCCTCTTATTTTTTTCCTTGTTTTTATTCAACATTATCGAAGCAATATTCTCTTCACTGCACATCGCCCCATCGCTGAATGATTTATTTTGAAACCAATCCTGGGTTGGATTTCCTGGAAAATAGCCATCTGAAAATGAGCCAGTGAAAGCCGGATAAATCATTCTACAAGTTCTGGTATTGCGTGCGAGAAAGGAAACGCATTTTCGAAATCTTATAGTTTTTCTCTTTTGACACAAAACTACAGTGCGAATTTCGAATCAAATTATGCACTATTTACTTTTTGTTGTTGGTTGTTTTGTTTATGGCAGGCCATTTTCGCTTCGTGCTCCAAAAGAACATTTTTTTTAAAAGTAATTAGCAAAATAAAGAAGATTATCTCACCTTTTATACATTGCTCATGGATCTAATTAAACTAAGATCCAAGTCATTTTTGGAATTATTTGAGGATGCTGATTAAAACTTAAGTTATCTACGAAAAGGGTACAAAATGAATTTAATAAATAGTGAAAAGTTCGGAAATATATAGGTACAATTTTTTTATATCGCATGAAGCAACCTAAATTTGCGTGTATTAACACCATAGCTGTGTGCTACCTACGTATATATACGTCTCTCTCGCAGCGGCACGTTAACTGGCCCTGACGTATATACACGTCTAGCTTGAGGGATGCGTTAACTGGTCTGGACGTATATATACGTCTCCCTTGAGCGATGCGTTAACTGGTTCGGACGCATATATTCGTTCTTTTTCAAAATGCGATGTTTTTCTTTGCTCTATCAATAAAACTATCCCGAAGGCTCTGGAATGCAATAAAATGACTTTGACAGTGTTCGCGAAGGATTTATTTATTTCTAAGAAAACGTTTGCTTGTTTTTCTCTTATCTTTTCCCCCAATACATTGTATACGATCGCCTATGTAAAAGCGGTGATTATGGGTAGCGTATATCGAATAGTTTTTAATCGACAGTTAAGGGGTTAATTAGAAAAGCTACTTTAAAAGCTGGAATTTCGAATAAATGTTTATGTTTGTGTAAAAGTTTTGCAGAAGCATTTGAAATGCGGCTTTTAAAATCGTTTAATTTTCATGGTAGAAATAGTAGAAACAAGATTAAAAACATATAATGTTGAACAATACTTTATAATGCTATATTTGTATTTTAAACTTATTTTCACGAAAATTTACTTTATTAAAAATATAAATTTACGAAAATCCATTATTTAAAACATCATGCTTGGAATTTCAGTGTATTTTTGATTGTTTTGTTTTAACAAAGTAGAGAAAATATATATATCAACACAAAAATAGTAATTAATTTAGTTTCTTTGCTCTTCGTTCTCCTTTTACAGAATTCAATTTTTCTATTCATTAAGCGATTGACTTCTCTTTTGCTGATTATAAATGAAAACGATGAAGTTATTAGTGTTCGAATTACTGAAAGAACTCATTAAAAAAAAGGAAACTATTTTTAAAAGGATGCAGTTACCTTTTTTTAAAAAAAATTTCTGAGAGCTTTTGGTTTGTAATTCAAGGGAATACAATCGCAAAATAATTAGCAAAACAAATAGCTTTTAATCCGATTTTTTTTTCATTTTTATATATAATGAGTAAAAATTAATTTTCAGCATTACGTTGAATTAACGCTATAATGCGTTTAATATTTTTTATGATATTTAAAGATCGGATAAGGAAACTATCCTTTAAATTGAATAGGATTAAAATAGTACTATTAAACGTATTGCAGAAACTCATGTCTCTGCTGAAGATGACATCAAATGCCACGGATGGATACAAATTGCAGCTTAATAGACCCTAATTCTTGTATTAAGTTTCTCGGTGCTGTCTGATTCATCATTATCATGCCCATTTTTATCCTTACACCTGGTGGTGTGACGAGGCCAGTGCAATCTTTTCCGTCGAGTGATCCATTTTTTTTTGCATCCGTTGATTCCATATAAGCATGTCACTCTGGCTTGATTTCGTCCATCAGGAGTGTTGCTGATTTCTCAGATAAGAAGTCTCAAAAAGCCACAGTTCTTCCTATTATTGAAGAGTTACTGCCGTTATATATATATATAGGTAGCGCTGTTGCAGTGGGCCGCTTCCATTTAGAAGTAGTGTTGTGGCAACAGTCAGTGCATGTATCTTCTTTCAAAATGTAAACACGCTCTCTAGTGAAATATTCTTTTGAGAAATATTCTTGTGTCAAAAATACTTAACTTGTGATATGTGAACTATGCTATTGTTTGTGAACTATCATATTCCTACCGAAATATTCTTTATCATTGAAATATATTCAACAATATTAAATCGAACTTGGACTTTTCATTGAATTGATTTTTTTTCAATAGACTGGAATTCGAAACCGAAACCTTCCGCTAGTTTAACGAGAGTGCTTCTATACACCTATGTCAAACTCAGAAACACGTTTGACCTCAATCATAAACAGTGTGACATTTGATTCAATAAAGGTAGCGTGATTTGAAATATAATAATTTAGTTTAATTAAGTCACAGCTATTTACATTTATATACAACTTAGTTACTATGAGATGATTTTAGAGTTCCAAAATAGCTTTGGGATCTTGGTGACCGTTCACTGCCAGGTTTCGCTTTCAATTCCCGGTTCTTCTCCCGGCTCCCTTTTCGGTCTCTGCGGTTGACCGTTGTCGGCGTCCTTTTTCCGCCTTCCATCCGGTCGGGGTAGAATAGGCTTCTCCTGGTGTCAAAGGTTACCGTAACTAAGACACGTCTGTCGCGGGTGTTTTTGCACATGTGGTGATCAATTCTCCTAAAACTGATCCGGCAGTGGGAGGCAAGTCAAAGGTGTCCCGAAAGGGAGGACGCACATATGTCACAACAGTGGGAGATAAACAGTTACAGTACTTAAAAATAACCTTTTGTTCTCTTTTTTACTGTTCTTATGGGCAACATTACTATCCCCCATGATTTCCATGTGCACTGTTTCACCAATCGAAGTGCACGAATGATGTGGTTTTCTATTTGTTGGAGGTTTGCTATATGTTGCGTCAATTTGGATGGCGTGCATAATACAAAAGCAATCAAATTAAGAATTGTTTTGTTTATTTACCCGTGTTTATGCAATATAACAGCAATTCAATGGATTCGTCTAACCCCAAATATATTACATTTTATGCGAGTTATCGTCGTATTTTGACACGTGAGCTTAGCTGTCGTCTTAAATTATCTGTTGAAAATAGATCTTCAACTGTCTTATTTGATTTCATGGTTTACTTTTAGATCATATTCGAAATGGCGTGAGACGCAGAAGCGTAAAGATAAAGTTTTTTTTTATGTTTCTGCAACAGTAAAGTCTATTAAAGATAAATTGCAAACAGCTGCATAAATAAACAACTAGCTCCAATAACATGTGCAAGAAGTGAGGCAAATAAATAAAGTGTGAAGGAATTTGGTGATGTTTGTAGATATGTGAGTGATGTTACAAATTTATTACTTATAAAATCGAACTTATTATTTGATAAGATCTTACGAGATGCAATTGAAATGTGTGTTATTCACAAGAATTCCTTACAAATGAAATTTTTAAATGAATACTTGGAAAAGAATACATGGTTATAAATGTATATGTATTTTATAAATATTCATGAAATGGGATTTGTTTATTAATGACATACTTAAGTTAGAGAAATTTACGTAAAATATTCGCAAAAGTTTTTCCGATTAAAAACCATTTCTGACTTTTTATACTCTGAGAATTGAAAAATAACGACAACACAATTTATAATTTTGTTAAATTGGTTGTCTTTATTAAGCTGTGATTATTCTTATACAATTTCCGGCAGTTAACCGTATGTAATACAATATTAAATATTTTAAGTTTTAAAAAATGCAAAATAGTTCGAAATTAAGGACATAATTAACTGTTATTATTTCAAAGGAGTAAAATATAAAAGAAAGAATTGTCCATTCCAGCTAGCAAATTTCTTGAAAAAACAGTTTACTGATGTGGTGGTTTACTGATTTTTACCAAAAACTTATTAGCCCTTTCCCCTTTTGGATACCTGACACCGAACATCGTAAGGGTAAAATGAATGTCCATTGTGACCCTACTCCGGGATAGAGAGAAAGTTACTAGTGAAAGATGTATTAGCATATCAAATTTCATGAATTAACATATACTCCTGACTCGAGCCTTCAAGTTTCAACATAAAACAAAACTGGCATTTAACAAACAGAGAACAGAAAAAAGGAAATAAAATACATTAAATGAAATATCAAATTCACACCGAATAATATTTCAGAAAATGTATCAGATTTTCTGTAACAAAGAAAAAGTTTTTTAAATTTCATCTAAATGCCGCGCTTAGAATTTTCCGCCCCTTGCAGGGGTCCAGTTTGTCCTACCTCGGAGCCACCCCTGTCACTGTTCTTAGCTGTGTTTGTTCATTTAAATATAAGACTATAAATATATAAACAGTTTTCATTAACTTGCTTGAAACATTTACATAATTTGAAACAAATATTTTTTTGTTATTACGTTATAAAATATTAACTTTATATAATTCTATACTTTATCAATTGAACGATTTTTAAACATTTATTTTGGCACAATATGTCCCGAGAGGTCTCAGCACCAATAATCCAATCAACATTATCTACACCCCCCCACACACACTCGTCCTTTTCCTAAATTGATTACACACATACGTGTGTGCAATCAATTTAGGAAA
>BMAO01003931.1:0-14977 GCA_019973975.1 Trichonephila clavata | reverse complement strand
AGAGGACGGCTGGTCGATAGTGCCACCAAAAAGAACAGCCCTTTAAAGGACGGCGCTGGTCGGAGTAGCGACCAAGCTCTTCTTTCCCCCTTTAACAGCTTTCAGATCACCATGGGGTCTATAAAAAATCCAGGAACGTCAATCACTTGACCGGTCTCTTTTGTATTCAGATAGGGGAGGAGGAGAGTTCCTTCTCTTTCCCACTAGTCTAGAATTCCTCTTTTTCCCTCTTATGACCATTCCTCACCAGCAGTTTTAATCTTATGCAGAAAGAAGGTGTTACAATTATTATATTGAAGTTTTTCTTATCATATATATTGAACAATTCCAATTTCTTTTTGCAAAATTGTGCAGAAAAATAATTTCTTAATATATAATTTATTTAATTATTTATCTTTTTTTATAGATTATTAAAAACTAATAAATTTATGTTTTGAAAACAGCATACAACTAATTCTTGTTTGAAAATTATTTGCATTCTTTCCTTGAAGTATTAAATCATTGTCAAATCTTTTTTTATTCCTGTTCAAATAACAGAAACTAAAAAATATTTGAATAAAATAAGGCTTGGAAAATATAATATACTATGACTACTTGAATAGATACTGAATTTATTAGGACTAATCGAGATTCTCAAAAAGTTTTCAAAATGTAATTTGTTCTACAATATTTAATTCATGTTATTTATTTCGTGAAAATAGATGAGTCTTACAGATTTTTGCAATAAACTTTTAAAATTATATATTTTAGTTTTTGCGAATACATTTGTGAAATACAAGAAATACCTTTCAAATTTTACTTATTGTAACGGTTGATACATAAAAGTTGAAATTTAAAATTAAAGAATTTAAACTTTAAAAATGCAAAAAAAGCTTAATGCTTACATGACCATTTTTCAATTCTTTAAAATTTTATATCGAAACATCCCCCCCCCAAAAAAAACCTATTTTTTAATCAAGATAAACAACAAAAAACGAAAAAAGAAAATATATTTGTAACAAAAAAAATCACAGAAATATTTGTTATAGGTTTTTCAAACTATTCATTTCAGTATTTCGAATTTCTTTATAAAATGCAAAATACTAACTTCGAGATTTTTTAATATGACAGTTGATGGTATAAAAGTTGTCTTCGAAACAAGAACTATCAATTCCGATATTTTTTCTTTCAAATTTGTAGAAAACGAATATTATGAGTTCTTCAGCATAAGAAAAACGTCCCGATTTATACAAAAACCATAGAAGCAAGAATGAAATTTTTTATTTTGTTATATATTATACTTTGAAAGCTCTATAATGTTGGATTTCGTGATTTTTTAGAACTTAAAAGAAGTTTTTTTTTAATAAAAAAAAATAAAGTAAGTTTTCTTTATAATAATAATAATATGAAAAATTTTGCAAAATGCCCTAAAATCCCTCTTAAAAATAAATATAATCAGAACGTAGTCTAAAAGATAGCTATATTGAAGTAAAAAAAACCTGTTCGTTTTCCTTTTTTCCCCATTTATTTATTCGCAAAATACTCTTTGTAGTATTATACATAATAAGAAAGGAGTGTTCGGGTGCGCTCTCAGGCTATTGAACGTTTGAAACTATGAATACAGTACGTGGCTCTTGTAAATGAGCAAGAAAAGCAAGTTGTAAAAGCTTTTATATGGACAAATAATGCTTCTCCCTCTTGATTATTGTTGATTCTTTCAGGTCATTATTGATGCCTTTTTGGTGCAATAAAACTTAGAAATGCACATCTGCCTTCTTGTAAATCTTCCAGATTGCTTTCAAGTACCCGGAAAACTATTCTTCCTTTATTCTACTTCTTGTCAAAATAAAGCATTAGAAAATGCATTTCCTTTTCTATTAAATTGTCGGGCATAGGATAAATAGAAACTATGCCGACCAACTTAAAAGGAGGCCCACTTCTACTTTGCGAGCGCTATCAAGAGAATGAAACTAACCGTTTGGAGAACTGATATTGTGTTCGATTTTGAGAGATAAGGTGAAAAAGACATAGTACTGTCTCCCAGAAAAGGACTGTCCAAACGAAACATGGGGAGGGGGTACAAAAGCGATATATTTGAAAATAAAGACTTCCTTCTTTTTGAAGAAAGTCAAAGAAAATTGTTACAATCTGTAACCCGACTGAGGAATCTGTGCTTTGAGAAGAAAAGGTTTTTATAATTATTTTGAATGTTGATCAAAATAGTTGACTGTATCTTATGCACAAAATCACATACAAAAATCAGAGCAGTAGTCGTATAACTTAAGCAGTATTATGCAATTATTTTGAAATCTTGAATAAAAGGTAAGGATAATCCGAAGGCTAAGGATCTAATTTTTTTGTACGAAAAGTGAAAAAAAAAATAAGAAGCCACTGTATGCTGTCATTACTTGCTAAAGAAACAATAGCGTACACATAAGAATAATATATTATTTTTATATAAACAAGTTTGAAATACATGAAGCCTCTAGGCAACTTAAAAATGTTTGAAGTCATAATATTTTGTCTTTTATATCAGTTTGTGTTTGCGGTTTTACTATCAAGTATTCTAAAAATTCAAAGCATTTCCTCTTTTTTACTAATGAAAATATTTTATTATTGTTGGAAAAATATATAATTTTAAATTTCTTATGTGTATATAAATAATTTATTATAAGGGACACATAGGTAAATTTATAAATTATTAATATTTCATTTACAAGTAACATAAGGGGCAAAGTAATAAGATGGACCTCGTAATTTAAATGACGATCCAGTAACAAGACCGATAACCGAGCTAGAGCCACCACTTCTAATTTCCACACCATGGCATCATAAGAGTTTTGATTTAATGCGTATCAGCTCTACAACATAATAAAACCCCTCATCGCGACCATTTTTCAACAAAAAAAAAATGGTGATTATGTTATTAATTACATTTATTTGCCACAATAAATGATTTTTGTGGTTACAGTAGCCTAGTGGTCTAGGTTGTAGGGAGGGGTGCACTTTAAATCTGCGAGAGCTCAAACGTCCTCCTGTTGGTGTGGTAGTTAAGAGAGGGAGTGCCAACTCAGGTGTCGTCTTCATCACTTGAACACGGTTCAAAATTATGAGGTTCTTCACCAAAAGCCCTCAAGTAGCTGAACAATGTGACATTAATATTCATTTAATCACTCACTCACTCACTCATTAAATGATTTATCATAATTTACAGCATGTATAGGAAGAATTGCATGAAAGGAAAGTGAAAATTTAATTTTTGAAAAAAGTTTGTTAATGAAATTTAGATTTAAACTTAGGATTCAATAAATGTTATGAATTCTTATGTATTAAAATATAATGAATTACAGAAGAAATAAAAAATGACATTTATGCTTCAAATCTAGCATTTCTTTACGGAAATTATATAAGAAATTTCTTAAGAGGGTATTATACATTTTGCTAGCATTTCGGAAAGAGAAAAACAATTATAAATTAAGTAACAATGTAATTTCCAAAAAAGCATAGCTGATTTATAGCGATATGTCTATTGGTATACACAAGTTTCGAAATCTCATCAAGTTTTTAAAACTACACATAAGTAACGTATTAATCTTCTTGATTAAAGAGTTATGCACAGCTCTCAAAACAGATATTTTTATTAAAAACTTTTAAAATCTTCAGAGTAATAAACTAGTTTAGAATAGTTCATTATCGAAAATCTGAATTTTACGTTATGACATAAAGAGATAAGTTCTCACACTTTACTTTTTCTTTTATATTATTGATTAGAATTACCTGTAATTTATAAGGAATATTATTATTTATTTCTACTTTGATTATTTTAAGTTTTAACACCAGCATAAATTAAGTTTATGTGTATCAAATTCATGCATTTAAAGTAATGAAAAATAAATTTATAACATTTCCTCTATTTTTATGAATTTACTGAAATATAAGTAAATGATATTTATATTTTATCAAAATATAAATACATTTTACTTGAGTAAAATCAATTAAATTTGGTTTAGTTTATTGTACCTTTGTCTACAATGAAATAAACGTTTAATTTTTTCATGCAATGATTTTTATTGTTATTTTTGTTTTACGCTATTGCTCCCAATGCTCTTAATAATACTGAAAAAGAAATCTAAATGGAATATTGTTTAAATTGTTAGGAAATTTCTTTTTTGAAAATAAATAAATTTCCCGAAATTTCTTGATCTGAAATCATCACTAATTATAATATTGGATTTTTTCAAGAAACCCTGTTTCCCTAAGAAAGGGAGAATCTTTGTATTTAGGGACTTTATAAGCAGTGAAAATCGCCATTGATCAGCGGGAGGCCAATTACTATTTTGCTTCTTTTGTCCGCCGTTATATGGTAGCACCTGTCAATGACCAAAAAGGGGGTAGCCAACACAGCTGAAAGTGCCGTCCTTAAGCAACTTTTTCTCTCAAAAACCCGCCGTCTTCAAAAGGTTAATATACTTAACGAGCAGTCACCACTGCACCCATATTAGCATAACGCCACAAACTCTGCACATCTAGATTCATTGTTGACAGTACATAAAATATATCCCAAAACTCTATCTGTATGATCCACAGTTTACCAGAAAAATACGAAAAACAAAAATGTCGCCTCAGCCGTATTGGACACATCGGCAGCAGTATTTGCAAATATTAAAAAAGGCACATGTCCAAAAAGATCATGGCACCTACCGAGTCAGGCTTGAGTGTACAAGGAAAGGAAGAAGTGCACGTATCACTCCAGTGAGGTGGCCAGGGAAGTATATGCAGCATGTTGATGAGCAAAGACGTCTGTTTGTGTTGTCACTGTGCCTCGATACACCAATTTCTCGACGTTTACCATAGGTAAAGTAACAGTGTGAGATATGGTGATCATGGAGGCCACAGAACCAGACCCACATGTCCGATTCAGTGGCAAGGGGTTAGGCATATCCAGACAATCATGTATTGGAGCATAGAAATGCGCTGGGGCCGCATTCATGAGCCATCATGCATCATCATTCATTCATCATCATTCGCTGCATTTTTCTCTTAACTATGGATTGTGCAGGTACAGTTCTTTGAGCCGCTTTTGTGTACTCCCAACAAGGAATCCAGTTGTTCAAAGTTTGAGTGCTAATTTTGGGACACTGTGTATAGTATATAAAAATGGTTGCGTGACTTTTTTTTACACAGTTAGAAGTTGAATAAGCTTCAGTGAAAAAAATTCGATTAGTATCAGAAGTAAAATTTACAGAAGAATAAATATAAATTGGTTAAATAAACTATGCAGTTCACTAGTAAAAATGTGGAAGAAAGATTCTCTTCGTAAACTGAAGAAAATGTTTTCCCTATTCCTTTTAAAATAATTAGATTTACAAAATGAGTTAAAATTTCACTCAAATCTTATCACTTTGATTTTTTCACTTGATGGTCTCGCAGAAAAGCTATGAAGCTACTTCTACTCAAATAAAAAAAAAGAATGTTTCTTTCTATTTTGCAGAAGTTTAATTAATCGAACAAAGAAACTCATAAATTTTCAGAATTAATAAATAGCAGCTAAGAAAATACTATTCAACATTATTTGAAATTTAGCAATTTCCATCATTTAGAAATATTTCGGGGATTCACAGGAAAATTCGATGTTTCAAATATTTATGCAATTTTTAATGAATTTGAAATATAAGTTCCAAAAAAGAAGTTTATATATGAATAACTATCTCTTGAATTCTAAGATGCAAATTCTGATCTTCAAATTTCTTGGAAAAACCACATATTTATTAATGCAGAATTATTTTACTTTAAACAATACCATATATTCAAAATTAATTAATTTTATGTTCCGAATTCTTTACAGAGTTTGTATGAAATTGTAATATATATGAACGAATTTAAAAGCTAACAGCAAACACAATACTTAACTAAATTAAAAAAATTATTTTCACATGTCCATCTCTTATGAAAATTTAATTTACAAAAGTATAATCATTAAATTATTTCACCATTCATTATTAATGCTAAGTTTTATGGCTACATTTAATTTCATGTTTGAACAAGCTAGATGTTTCTGTGGTTTGAGGTTCAAACGCTTTAAATAATTTATTCCAATTTATTACCTAATATTTATTTATAAACCTCGAGACAAGAAAACTTGAATTCCCTGTTTTAATTTCATAAATATATTTATGTTTAAGGATTACATCATATTGACTAGCTTCTTTTATTGGTTACAAAGTGATATTAATTTAAACTTTAGCATATTTAATGGGATTATTTCACTATTTAATGAATATTCAATTTAAGTAACAATTGATAATGTACTTATTTTTAAATTTCATTAAATGTACTGAAATAATTTTGTTTTTCTGTGAATCATTGACACACACACACACACACACACACACACACACACACACACACACACACACACACATATATATATATATATATATATATATATATATATACATATAATGGATTCGACTGAATGTTTTATTTGAATATATTTCCCTTTATGTAAAAATAGTTGAAGTTTTCTAACATATGATTAAGATAAAATATTTGTAATGTATGATATAATTTTGCAAAACTTCAAAGGTTTCTTGAAATTAAATGTTTTTATATCCATATATTAAATTCAAAATGTACGCGATATTTCATAAATGGGTCTATACTACTCTAAAAGAGGATTGGGAATTGCGATTGCTTTCTCCGGAGCGTCATAGGCATGCTTTACATGGTTTAGGTCTTGATATTTGGCTGGTCAAATTATCCGCCGAATATCCTCACTTTCCAGAAATTATATGATCAGATAAGATTCATGTAGCCTCACCCTGTTATCCTATAAAACGAAATCAGGACCAATTGTACCGAAGAAAAATCTGCACAGGCCCCAAGACATCATTTATATACTTGTCAGTAGTCACAATGCCCTCTTTAAGGACATAGAGTGGTGTGTGGCCCTCCGACATGATAACTGCCCTGACCATGAAACCTCCGCTGTCTTGATGGTTGATTTCTTGGACATTGAATGACAGGTAGTGGATCTCTGGCTCTCTTTATATGAATGTATGTTGAGGATCACTGGGTTGGCTGAACCGGAACTCCTCAGTGAATTGAATGGTTTCCCATTAATACATGCTCCAAATTCTATTATCTCTGCATGATTTTACTCTCCTGAGAGGAACGAAAACAACAGATTTCTTCACAGTCATTTTTCAAGGAGTCTTATGGGAATAGTCTACCTAGAAACTCGGATTACTGCGGTCACATGTAACTCTCGAGAGAGTTACGAAGCTGAAGTATCACTGTTATGCCCCGCTATAATGAACAAATAGAGAATTTTCTTACAGTCATGACTTTTGGACGACCATGTATCAGGCTTTTTTTCAATGGATCCGGCATCCTGAAATTGTTTCCATAAATTGGACACGGCACTGAGTTTTAAATCAAATTCTCAGCAAATCTGTATTTGAGACTGGTCTGCTTCTAGCCTAACAGCCTTTCGCCACCTCATTTCATTATCTAAACATTGATGGTTACTCATTTTTACTACTTAAATTTTAATTTAAGCGATTTAGTGTAAGATGCCAGTGATTGAAATGCAGATTTAGGCACTAGCGCTTATAAATCCTGTTCCTCAACTAGCACTGCCCTCACACCCATATACGCTTACGTATACGAAATAAGAATTTGCGTCTCTGTTTCGAAGTCGAATTTTTTCATATCGTTCATTTTCCCCCCTGAAATTTGATAACACAAGCAAATTTTCTTGATTTGGAGCATTAGTGTGTAGATCAAGCGACATAAAACTGGCCACCAAGAATATTTATGCCATGTACGCTTATTAGGTACGTGCAATGTTAAGTGATTTAAGGGAAAATTTTTCTTTTCCTGGGAGCTATGATTTCTTTAATGTAAAATATTTGTATAAATCCAGGTTTTATCACATAAATCAACTCAAGAACAAGAACTTTTAAGCGTATTATCTTAAGCATATGAATGAATCTAAATGTTTATCTGTTGAAGTTTTTTGATTTGTCAAGAAAAAAAAACACGAACAATTTATTGATTGTTTTTTTTTAAACAAGTCATTCTCAAATGTAGAAGATAGCACATATATTCTGCGCATTTTTTTTCTTTTCATTTTTACAACTAATGAATCTCAACTATTGGTATTATTTATGAAAGCATTCCATCTTCTATATTAATATATAGTTACTCTATGCAAATGAAATCCACTACAATTCACTTAAAAAGTCAACATTAAAAGACATATCTGCCCCTAAATATCTCTATACCATATTAAAATTCTCTTAAAACAATTATCTATTGGTAACACATCAATTAAAAATCTATTTTCCAAAAAATTTCACGAAAATAAATATATATATATATATATACTTTTAAAAAATACAAATTATATATTGGTTAAACAAAGTGACTTTCGATTCAGATTCAATTTAAAAGCATGATTTGAGAAGAAAATATTAATTTCTTGTAATATTACTGTCTCTAAAACTTTTTTAAATAAAAACGGGTACCTTTTAGATTCAAACAATTTGTTTCCTAGACATTTAGAAGCATGAGAAAAAAACGCAGCTTGTGTGAGTGAAAAAAATAGTTAGATGGAAAAGACAGTTCAATGGAGTAGAAGGTTTTGTGTCACAGCACATTTAGCTTCATGAATATTTAAGATATAACTTGTATTTATTTTTCATTTTCTCTTGTGTCGTCTATCATTTGAAGCCCATGTACGAGTTTTAAAAAACCATTATAGTAATTCACAATTATAGTATACATGCTTTCTGCTTAACATTCTGGCATTTTATGATAATGCTGTTCTGTATGGGGATTTTTATGTTATGTATTATTTCGTGGTGTTATCCACAAACAAAAAAAAAAGCACTTTTAAGTTTAAATGTGATACGTCACTAGTTTTGAATTTAATGAAAATCAAGCTTTCCGACGTTGACAACGACAATTTTCCCCACAATCAACCGTGGTTTCTCTTTATACATTTATCTTTCCAAAAGAACATTTTAACTCAACTTAGATTCCAACACTTAAATAAATTTAACACTTAACTGAAAATAAATGAAAAAATATTATTTTCTTATGTTTAAAATATTGTTTCTCACAATATTTTTAAATGAAAAAAGATCAGAAATTACACTTAAAATTTCATTAAAGTTTAATATAAACGTTTAAATATTTTGAAAAGTGTTTAAAAATGTTGCATTTTTTTATTAATTTACCAACAATTTGATTGTGAATGGTTTTTTTAAAACAAAATCAATTGTTATCTTTCATTATTTGTACTAATAATCTTTAATGTTACTTTTTAAACACTTATTAATTTGCTTTCAAAGTAGATAATGACATATTTCATAATTATACTGTGGTGCCACTGAAAGTGCAACACCAAGAAATGGACTGAAATTAGAAGTACTCAAGAAACCGAAAATAACTACAAAGAGTAATAAGTGATGCTTATTTTGAAATGATAATTATGGGTTAGAGGAGAAAACTACGTGAGCTCATTAAAATGAAGAAGATCACGGACTGCAATAGACGAAGTCAATGAAAGTCCTTCAATTACCCCAGTATGTCTTTTGAAAGCGGTGCCACCGGAAGTTAGATCATGTCTCTTCGTTTGTGTCCTCTCTTGGTCTCGCTCTCTCCTGGGATTCCAGAGCCTCTCTAAAGGTGGAATACGTCCCACCCATGAAAGTGACACGTGATGCGTAGTCACTTCTGTTGGACGTATTCGGTGAAAACGTTCTTCCATTGGTCGAAAGTTCCCCTTCGCGAGGTGTACTTTGAAACCACGGCTTGGCGTGGGAACCGTGTGGCACCTTACTGTCGGCTAAATCAAGGAAGGTCAAAGGTTGACTTCCCTTAGGACATCAGAATCGGGGTGTCCACCCTGGGATACTTTCCCACGAGAAATTGCTTGACCGTCGAGACGTCACTTGTTCCCGATGGGAAATGGGTCTTTGATGGATACCACCGCAGCGGCACTCCAAATCGGAGTCATTTACGTTTTTGGGTCTCATTGGTGGTTTTTTTAACAGATGACATGAGTGTAGGGCACAAACAATCAATCGAAAGTAATGGCTCTGGTAGATACGGGATCATGCATTAATATTTGAACAAGAGCTTTAGGGCTCTGCATGCTACAAAATGGAGGTAAAAGTGTCTTGTGGAGCCACCATCCCTTGACGGTAGACGCATCAATGTGTGCTAACGTCCCTCAAGCTGTACTATCACCTTTAAAACTTATCAAAGCTCATTATTAAAATGATCAAGGGCCCATTTAGTTCACCACGGACGCATCTAAATGAATTTTTTTTCTAATATTTAACGTATAGACCAATGTGTCCTCCTCAGGTCAATAACTATGTCCCTCATAAATCATTTTCTCTGTCGTAATTGCTTTCATCGGTAGTGAGACTAGAGTATTCTCTGTTATTTAACATGTAGCCTCTAAAATAAAATAATATTTAAAAAATAATTAAAACCTCAACAATTTCAAACCTGTAAGAAATTGCTACTTATCCATTCGTCATTTTCTTAATAATGCTATTTCGACATTCGTCATTTTCTTATAAATGCTCAAGTCTGCCTGAAAGCTGTGCATTTCACATCATTTGCATTACTAAGTTACCTACACCTCGCTAGAAATTACTTCTGGTGTTGCATTTTAATGCTATAGAGCAGTGCTTCTCAAACTTTCAATATTTGCAACCCAATATTCAAATACAATTTTCATCGCGCACCTCTCAGTACAAATAACAATGCATCAAATTCAAGAATACTTTGACACTAATACGCTACAATACGACTTTTTCTTAAGTGTCACTGGCGTATATAAACGTCTCGCTAAACCAAAGCGTTGACTGACTTAGAAACTGCTAACACTTCATCAGAAATGGTTAGAGCCCCATATTTGGTGAAAAATTCGATTTTCTCAGCTTTAAATATGCGTTTTTTTAATGTTTTGTAATGAGTATAATCTAGAAGTTAATGTGTCTCTGTGTGGTGACAGAATCTCTCACAGATTCAAAGAAATTTAGCATTTAATGAAGTAAAACGACACACAAATGAAATTTTAACAACAAAGTTCATTCAAGTTGAGGAGAATGCTGATGTAGAAAAAATTGCTGATTGGGATAGTTACTGCAAGGTGTATTTAAAAGAAAATGAATTTGTTAATTTTGCTTTGCTATCTTACATCTGAATGCGTGACAGATGCAAATATTTTACAAATAATGCATTCCCCTACTTTACTAAAAACGGATTTAGGTAGTCAGATTGCACTGAGGTTTATAAGCTTTGTTTTTCTAGTTCTAGCCTAAAAAGCAGAAAAACAAACAACTTTTTCATTGTTTCGGTTGTTCATTTTAGTATGAAACTATTTTTCATTTGGTTTTTCGTCTTTTTGTTTTTAGAAATGAAAATGCATTTTCAGGTATTTTTATGTTTATTGTGAAACTTTTGATTAATATAGAAATGATTCCTCAGATGTATCTCATAATAGTGGTCAGTTATATACTTCTTTTCTTAGGTTTCTATACAATAATAAATTATTATTTTCAATTACACTAAATTTGTCATTTCTCTTAAAAATGCTCACACTTTTTTCTATATTAAAAACATTTGAAAAGGAAACATATGCTAAATTATTTAAATAATAATTTTTGAATTATTTACCAAACATTTTTGTGTTTTGCTTCCCAAAAAATCATTTATTTATTTCTTATCAAAGCCCGCGTTTAAAATTTTCCATGATACATTTCTGTTTGAAAAAGTAAATATTTTGGTTTTGTAAATAAAAAGTTATTTAAAGACTAGATCATTTCTTTCTTTCTAATAAAAGTAAATATTAAAACTCCTTGAAACCAAACTTAAAATATGGAAAGTTCTTTTGTTTCTTATCCTTAATTTCACAGCAGCATGACAATTATATATCGCAGCAAAGGATAGTAACGTAATATCATATTGAGATAATTGTTTCTGCTGAAGGGAATAGCAGATCCGGAACCCAAAATCCTGTAGGTGAGTTCGGTCCCCTTGGATAACCCAAGCTTTTGACTGATCTCATTATAAATGCTGACCCGTCATTACAAATACCGACCGATTGATCCTATGATAGTATTAATGTATTCAAATACGATGCTATTACACCAAATAAACCCTGCCAGTTATATGCCTCAAAATATTGATAGATTATATTCTCTCCTAAGTAAAACGTGCTAATAATTGTACATTCTACGTATAGATGAAAGGCAGGTTTTATGAAATACAATTTTTATTTCAAAAAATAATTTTACTGGTTTTTGATAAAAATCTCCGAAATCATCATGGATAAAATCATAAACGATTATAAAAAAATTATCATTTATTAAAAAATAATATTTTTTGCTGCTAATTTTAAGAAAAAGTTATAAGTAGAGTGTATTATGGAATAGTCGGGTATATATATGAAATAGGTGGTTTAAACCAAGGGAAAGTAATTAAGACTTCACAAAATGTAGTTAATTTTAATCCATAAAAGCCATATTTTTTTTTAAAAAAAAGTGAAATAAATTTCTGTTTGAGTCTATATACATGATTTACAAAGATAGTATTTCTCTGTTACAGTACACTCAAGGAGAGCCCATAAAAAACAGCTTAAGCATTGAATCCAAATTCCCTCTCGTTGATCTTCAGAGAATTTTAAGTTACAAAAGATACATTCAGCGTCTTTGATTTCTGGTTCTTCAGTTGATGTTATGAAGCCCATATGACAGGTGATACATCAGCTTAGAAAAATTCATTATTGGTAACACTCGAGTAATCTCTGGTAGGTTTAGGTCTTGAAGTCGGTTTAAGAGATTTTGAATTCTCAGCAAAGTGTCTTTTTGAATGTTGTTTTGGAGCCCATGGTTTCTTCTTTTTGTCCTATTTCTTTAGTTTTTCCTCTAACGCCTATTTTACATATAGGGATTATTATAAAATAAGATCTAGATTACTTGCTCTTACATCTGAACTGCTTTTATGGAAGTGATTCTGATATTCCTACGGAAAGGACAGAATTTTCTAACATAGATGTATCAGGGATAACCACAGCGAACTCTTGGAAGAATAAAACTGAAGTGAATCAGAGCTTGCGAGATTTTCTAAGAATGTGCTATGTTTGCTAAAACACTAACATATGCAAATGTTGAAACATAGTAACGGCGAGCTCACGAAAAATGACAAGCTCAAAAGTAGCTATAAATGAGTCGAAGTCATACTTGTTTCCAAGCTAAATAAAATGATTGGACTATACAGAAATGTGAAATTGTGCTGCCGAAACTGCAGTTTGACTGTTGAAGCCTTAAGCAAATCTCGGACTTCGAAGTAATTATGAGATCGTTCATTCACCAACCACACACTAAAAACATAATTACAGAAGGTCGTTGGCATTGTATGAAATGATTTTTAGTTTTTTTCTCGTCTGTATTTTGAGATAAAACTTTGGCAACTTCAGAACAACAGTATGCTGTTTTCTTTTATTTTTTATGTAAAATAAAAGATTTATTTTCAAAATGACTCCTAGTATAGATAGATGGCTTGAAGGTTATACAACTTTGCTTTCTGAAGAGAAATATTTGTACTAACAAATATAATGCTGTGTAAAAATCTCGTTTATTGCTCTCCTAAAAAAGGTATTTATAAAATTTTTAAAATTGGAACGTAAGAAACGACTAGCTGAGACTGAAAATTAAAAAAAAAAATGCCTATGAAACGTCATTCTAAGACAGTCAGAACGCAGGCAACTATAAAGAAACTGAAGTCTCTGATCCTAAAACAAAACTCGCCGACTCAAAAATTTATTACATCGAAACCAGAATATCTTAAAAAGATGTTTAAGTATAAAGTTTGTCTGCTTTTACCAAAACAGACTGCTGAAAGAAAAAAACCTAGAAAATTATTTGAAATTACCTAGCTGAGGAAAAATAGAACTTTGTGGTAATACTCGTGAAGTCATGAGTATATTTTAAGTGTTTGTATTAAAAGAAAATCTCTATTAATTAGCCGACTCCTGAAGGGATTTTCGGTAGTTGCAGAATTTTTTAAAACGGCCAATTAAAAAAAAAAAAATCTTCAGCAAAGCCAAAATTGATTTCTCTAGTATTAGGAGAATATGTTAAGACCGATTTTTGAAGAAAAAAATGCATATTTATATGGAAAGAATATTGAATCAACGCTTATTTAACAAAGACAGAATAAAAAATAGAAATAAATGTATCAATTTTGATGGAATACCTGTAAAATCATCTGATGCTTCTCCAATCGAATTATTTGCTTTCAGTTTATTAAAAAGAATCTTACTAAAGGGCATCTAAGAACACAGAACGGATTTTGGAAAATGGTTCAAGAGAAATGAAGTAAAATTGGCGTGATGGTACTAAGTAAAATTTTACTTTCATGGAAAATTCGAATTAGAGCTATTGTCCAGAATTATAGCTATAAAAGAGAAGAACATTAAGATAAAAATAAGCATTTACAGATAAAAATTGACAGTCAAAATCATTTCCATAAATTGCGAACGACCTTCCGTACTGAGGAAATCGTTATCTGCTCATTCAGATAGATGAAAAAGATATGTTATAGCTCAGTATAAGAATGGTGCAATTTCGCGAGTGGTAGTTAATTATATGTAACGTTTTATGGACAATACTGGTATGTGACATATTACGGATTTTGACCAATCAATACCACTGTTCACAAGATTCTATCTTATAAACTATCATATTTACCATATGAAATTAGTGGACAACAAACCTTTGTACTGCAGTTTCTTGCGAGATATGTTTCTCTAATTGTTAAGCCGTGGAATATCGAATACCTTTCTGAACCCAAATACTATGTCTGCCACTTGTTGAACTTTTCAGTTTCATCTATCAAATATACCTCACACAAGTTTCTGTCTTAAATTCCTTTTGTGTTTTTCTTATATATCCTGAGGATGTTCTAACTA
>BMAO01003930.1:0-21553 GCA_019973975.1 Trichonephila clavata | reverse complement strand
ATCAAAGATAATATTATTTTAATTGGTTAATTCTTTTGCTTTATTCTTTTCTTATTTTGTTGCGAAAAATTATTAAAATTGGGAACTTATTTTTTTCGAATGTGAACGCTGTGAAGTATTACCAAAAATATGGTCTAAAACGTATGGACCCGAAAGACTATGGAGCTTAGCGGAATAAGAAACGTAACGGAACTACAAGACACATATAGATTCGTACTTATTCGTATTCATAGGGTGGCATCTACCTAAGTAAAACTCTTTTGCTATGATTTTGAACGCAACTACCGTGTTCTGGTCATCTAAATATAGTAGTTATTAGATCTTTCGTTCATTTCAAGTGCACACGTTTTTTTTAAAATTCAATATTTAATTCTTCTAAATCTACGCTATTTTTTGTATTCTGCTTAGCCTTAGCGTGATTAAAATCGCGCCAAACAGGCTATAGATGGAATGTAGATTTTATTCAAGATGGCTGCCGCCACCTCGCGAAATATGAAAAATAAAAAGTATTACTGAAAAGTGAAGAAATAACTGAGAACTGTAGAATTACAACAATTTAAAACGATTTGAAAATTGGAATAAGAAGAAATTCCTTTATTTTCCAAGTAAAACGGCGCAGAAAAATGAAGAGGGAAATTGAATGTGAAGAATTTCAAAATTATTGTAGAAAAGAAATTAAAATAAGCGAAATCAGTAAAAAATTAAAAATAAATAAACAAATCATTGAGGCTGAAAGAAGAATTAAATACTAAAAAAGCTACTTCATTATGGAAAGTGAAAAAAATTAGGAAATCATTTATTAAAAATAAAACTGCAGAAAATAGCTATTTACTACCATCAAAAAAAGAATTCTGCATGACAGAGTTGGAATTCATCTTGCAATTTATTACTTTTTTGAGAAAAAGTTGCCGAGTATTTACGAGATTTCTCACATTTTCGACTGGGCGAAATTTCAGTAAAATCTTAACCTAAGGTACGAAAAAAGAAATTCAATCCCTTAAAAAAGGAAATTGACCAAAAGAGCGAAGACTTGATTTTGGTATATTTTATCTCAAGTATCCATGGAACCTTAAAGGCTTGGAGAATTGAAGTGACTTCTGATTGTACGGATTTAAATATTTTTTGTTCCGTTTAATTAGATAAAGTTAACGGCATATACAGCCTTCAATAGCTCAATTACTTTTATTTAAAAATATGTTGATGAAATAATAAAATATACCACTACTGAGATGCATCAAAGTTTCATTTAAAACTGTCTAAAATAACTAAAAACAAGTTCAAACACACAATACTGTACGATAGCGAATCGATTATATCATTAAAGCCTTTCTGAGCACAAACGGTAGAATCTGACGTTTCATTATATTAATATAACCTTATTTTGTCTTAGGAAACCACCGACGCTTCGGAAGCTCACGTTTTTATTATGTCAATTTACTTTTACCCATCTTTGGAGATAATCCTTATTTAGGATGTTGACTCAAAGCTTTGCCGTTTCTTTGGAGAGCGCCTCATTTAGGAGGCTGACTCATAGCATTACTTTGTTTTGGAAACTGCCCTCCCTTGTGAAGCTCCCGTTTATATTGTAGCCATATACCTTTACCCTGTCTTTGGACACTATTATTCATTACAGATACTGACGCACAGCTTTACCCTGTATCAGGAAACTGTTACTTGCTCAGGATACTGGCACATAGCTTTATTATGTCTTCACACATATCTTCATTTAGAAAGCTGACGTATTTATTGTGTCTACAAAGCATTACTCAGCTTTCGCATACTGTTTTCGCTTAAGAGAGAGATGCTGACGTTTTTATTGCATTAAAATCGCTTAACTTTGTCTTCGGATATCGTTTGCTAATGAATTATTGAATTATTTTTTGTTCATTTTATCAATAAAAATATGCTCATTTTATCTTTCAGTAATAAATTGTTGGGATTCACCGCAGTAACCACGTTTGATAAAAATATATCTTAGCTTTAATGTCTTATAATTATCCATTTATTTAATTGGTAATTTAAATCACTTTCAAATAATAATTTACCCCAATTATTAAATTCCTTATTTATAACCAATATATATTTCGTCACAATATTATCGTTAGGAAATATCTGTATTAAAATTGCAGAAGAGTAATTTTCCCCCTTAATTATAAACACATCTTAAGTATTTCTAAAAACAGGCATGTTATTAATCCCAGGAAAAATTTCTTCCTTTTTGACTCTTTAAAATGATTTGATAGAATATGGAATGTAACTGCATACAACTTTAACAGAGCTAGACTTTGCCATTTTATCAAAAAAAGGCACACATATATTTTTTTTATAAATATCTCTACCAGAAAATATGCAAGGGAAGGTGGCACTTGGAGCCCGAATAATATTATTAGCGATATATATATATATATATATATATATATCCTTCTAAAGTCTGTTGTTTTGTTTATCTAGCAATTGATATTCTTTTAAGTATTAATCATGTTGATTCATCTCTCTTGTAGAGAATTTTGATTATATATATATACACTAATAAATAATACTTCACAAGATATATAGAATGTAATTTTCGTTACTCCTTGTTCATTCAAACACCATTGCCATTTGCACCAAACACTTAAGAACATTTAACCCTACTAAATAATTTTAAATCGTCAAACCTCGCTTATTTTTACTCGTTAAAATAATTGAATTTTAAAGATGCATAGTTTTAAAAATACTTAGTTAAAAAATTTTTAACTTAACTTTTTTGCAAATGGGCATTAGTGACCCACCAGCTAGTACTAAAAAAAAATATGAACAAAATTTGACCCACGCCTCAAAAAGGTTCGCCATCCCTGCCCTATATGATAGTTTATTTTTTAAAATATAATTTAAGGAAACCTAAGCAATGCTTTTATTACCCCACTTACTTAGCTTTGGTATGAGCAACCCGACAGCAGCAAAATTCTCTTGATGTATTTTCTAATGAGTCAGTTAACTGCATTTCTCCCTTCACTGTCTCGTCGAAGCTAGAATTCTTTTCCAGTCGAAAAAAATAGGACAATTTATATATATCTTTGAATTGCTTTTTCTAATTTTTCTCCGTCACATTGAAGTTTTATTTTCCAGATTCCATTGCCTCTGAAAACCCGCCATGTAGAGGAGGCCGAGGCACGATAAATCTGTCGAGGCTCAAACGTCCTCTCGTGGGTGCGGTGTGGAATGTGGAGGTTAAGAGAGGGGGGATGCAGTTCAGGTGCCGTCCTCGTCACTTAACCATGGTTCAAAATTACAAGATCCGCCTTAATAGCCTTCTTGAAGCTTTATCGCGGGATGTTAATTTGACTGTCACCCAATTCCCATGCACTCTTCTGAGTGCGAAGATTTGGAGAGGGATTTGTCTTCCTCGCAAAAACTTCCTGTCATTATTATTTTAAATTGTCTAATCAAGTAGTTTTATTTGTTCAATGTCAAATATATCAACTTTCTCCTAAAATTTAGATATTGCACTAATCTAACATTGCGTCTCTCACCATTTACGTCTTAAGGCGTGACCAACTGGGTCCAAGGCCTCGCCCTCGGTGGGAGCCTCGTTTCAATCTTGACGCTGTGTTAAGATCATGATCCAGGTAATTTTAATTAAATATTATTCCCGTACATATTCTCCGAAAAACAGGGAATTTCAAAATACATGTCAATTAGCAAAAGTAGTATGTGATGCCCGTTGTCCATGTCTAGGCCTAAGCCTAATACCATAAACAATCATTTAACTTATTTAGTTAAAATAGGGTCATCGGTCAAGCCGTTTTGAGATTGTAAGTCGTGCACCTTTATTTGTTTCAAATAACTGTTTGAACGAGTATTTCACAATGCATACTGTCTACTAAAGATCTCGGGTAAGGCCTACTTGGGCATAGGGGCCCAGGACCTCAAAGAGTCTTAAGACACCCCTGTCTCTCTAATTTTTTGGACTAGAGAAAATTTCATATTCTCAGCAAGTTCTGATAGTTTTTTTTTTCGTTCAGTTCCCCGATAATTAAAGTAAATATTCTTCCTCAGTTAGCAAAGTCGCATTTCCACTGCATAGATTTCTAGGTGAATTTTTACGTTCTTCAAGCCTGCTACATTTATAACCAGTTTCAAATTGTACGTTAGCCATAATTAGTTCTTTAACATGTATTAAAGCTCTCTCTCTCTTGATGTTTTTGATTTTATTTCTAAAAATCTTTTAAAAATCAATTATTTCAGCCACTTATCGTTCCCGGGAATTGAAAAAGTGTGAATGTTTTGCGATTTCCCGGGATTCCGGGTTGAAACCCTATACCATACCCCTCTCCAAACTTCGACATCACACGAAGTAAAGGCTTTAAGCCTAGACAGACCTTCTAGCAAATTTACTCGGAGGGTTGTAGTGGCACGATTCGCGTGTAGACAATGCCGGCCACGAATTCTGGACCTTGACCATCCCGGCTACATAAACGATGTCATGTTTAAAGAAAGAAAAAGTCTGCTAATGGGGAACCAGATATTTTCTTTTAAACAAATCTGATAACGGAATTTTTGAAAGAATATATTTTCAAATCTAATTTTGTATTCATTTTGAATTAATACATTTTTTTGTACTATTTAAAACAAAAAGAAACTGCGTCGGCCGGAGTCGAACCCGGGTCAACTGCTTGGAAGGCAGCTATGCTAACCGTTATACCACCGACGCTTCCAAGGAAGAGTAATTGTGATGCTTGATCAAACATTAAAAATCAAGTCGCGTCTCTGATGATTTCATTACTTATTTCTCTGTTTGGTAGCTTAGCAGTGAAGCCAACTTCCATAAACATCAACTTCTTCCTCGTTTGAAAAGAACGGAACTTTTCTGCGTTGGGGTTGATTTCAGGTTCGAAATTGTAAGAGCTTTGATGTTTTCCGTTTCAATGCTGTGGTTGAAACTCTTGGGCGTTCATTCATGTAAATTTTAGTTGTTCACTTTAAAAAATGTCATTGTACGTTTAGTTTTGTTATAGCGAATCGGGTGAAAGTCACGAAATGCGCTTGCAGGGCAACAATCAAGTGGAACTGCAGGATCAAGTCTCGACTCCAATAGAGTCTGTTAACAAGGGAAATGCCGTTCACATCCTTTAAATATGGTCATCAAGAGCTCACGTGTTACTTCAGGGTAGTGCGTAAATTGTATTTTGTGATCATAGATAAAAGGATCCTGAAAAATATGTAATCCATTGCAGAATTAAAACTGTTTTACTATGTGTTAGAGCGAGTTTCTTAGAGTTACAGATGGCTGAAGTTCAAAAACTATACCTCCAAAATTCTGATTTATCTGTTTGTATACATAAGAGGCTGCACTTTGTATCTTGCGTTGATACAATAAAAATTATTTTGTCGCGATATAACTCAAAAATTGCCTAATTGCCTGCTTAGACTAGTGGTCACAGTCACGGACTTGTGGTGGGCGTGTCATGAGTTCGAGTCCTATTGCCACTGAAGACCCGCCTTTTTGAGGTGGTTGATCCACGTTAAATCTGTTGTGGCTCAATATTCTCTCGTTCACATGGTGTGGAAGTTTGGAGAGAGGGTGCAAGCTCATGTGTCGTCGTCACGTGAGTGAGTGAGTGAATATTAACGTCATATTATTCAGCTACACGAGGGCTTTTGGCAACGGATCTCGTAATTTTGAACCATAGTCAGGTGACGAGGACACCAGAACTGCCCCTTCCCCTCTCCTAACTACCACACCAACGGGAGGACGTTTGAACTCTCGACAGATTTAACGGGCATTGTACCCCTACACGGCGGGTCTTTATTGGTACTGGGCTCGAACTCGCGACATGCCAGCCACGATCATGACCACTCGACTACCGCGGCCACATCGTCGTCACGTGACCATGGTTCAAAATTATGAGGTCCGTCGCCAATAGCCCTCGTGTTGCTGAACAGTGCGACGTTAATATTCATTCACTCACCCAGACAAGCGTTAACTATACCACATTTAGAAAAAAGTGTGAATACGGTGAACTGATGTTTTTTTTTTTCAAATAAATCTAAAAATTGATTTAGTCAAATGAGTTTTAAAAAAAAATTCTCAAATCTAATTTTGTACTCTTTTTGAAATATAATACATTCTATTAGTACTATTTAAAACTAAAAGGAAACTGCGTCGGCCGGGAGTCGAACCCGGGTCAACTGCTTGGAAGGCAGCTATTCTAACCGTTATACCACCGACGCTTGGAAGGAACAGCACTTGTGATGCTTGATCAAACATTAAAAATCAGGTCACGCCTCTGATGATTTATTTCTGTGTTTGCCTGCGAAGCAGTGAAGCCAACTTCCGTATATACCAACTTGTACGTCGTATGAAAAGAACGGAATTTTTCTACATAGGTTAATTTCAGGTTCGAAGTTGTAAGAACTTTGATTTTTTCCATTCCAAAGTTGTGGTTCGAGTTATTGGGTGTTTCATTTCATGTAAATTTTAGTTGTAAACATTAAAAAAATATCATTATTGATTCAATCAAGACTAAATTTTCGAGACCAATCTTTTTGTTGTTATAACCAATCGGGAGAAAATCATGAATAGCTTATAGGGTAACAATGAAATAGAGTGATTGAGTGAATATTAACGTCGCACTGTTCAGCAATACACGAAGGCTTTTGGCGACGGTCCGCGTAATTTTGAACCATGGTCATGTGACGCGGATTACACCTCAGCTGGCACCCCCTCTCCCTCCCCTTGGATAAAATGATCCTGCAAAATATCCATTTCAGAATTAAAACTGTTTTACTATGTGTTAGAAGATTTTCTGAGGTTAAAGATGGCTGAAGTTGAAAAATTATACCTTTATAATTCCGATTAATCATTTTTGTATACACAAGAGGCTGAACTTTATATCTTGCATTGGTACAGTAAAAATTGTTTTGTCGCAATATAACCCAAATATTATCTAATTGTTTGCTTAGATTAGTGGTTATAGTCATGGACTTGGTGCCGGTGTGTCATAAGTTCGAGACCTATTGGCACTGAAGAGCCTACGTGTTGAGGGGGCTTATCCACGTTAAATCTGTTGTAGCTGCTCACTACCCCCCCCCCGTTGACGTGGTGTGGAAGTTTGGACAGAGGTTGCCAGATGAGGTGTCGTCTTCGTCACTTGATCATGGTTTCAAAATTACGAGGTTCGTCGCCAAAGGCCCTGGTGTTGATTTATAGTGGAACGTTAATAAACACTCTGTCTTACTCATCCTAAATTGTGTCGGAATCATTTTTCCCACTAAACTGAAAAGAAGTCCCAAGTATTATTAGAAGTCATAGTATCAAGAAAGGCCCCATCTGATGACTGGGAAAATAATCCATTCCCATACATACGTGTTGTAAAATTGTATAATTCTGTTCCATTATTCTGAAAAGTCTTAAGAACCAACACTTTAGTGCAAGGGTGTCAAACTGGCGGCCCACAAAAAACATTTTTTCAGCCCGCTCAGCTTATCAACACAAAATCTATATATATGAAAAAGGATGTTTGTACATCTGAAATCGCTTCACTCCAACACCGTTCAATCGATCACTATAAAAATTGGCATGTTTATGTATTTTTTGTGGAGAAGAGTTTTGTGCTATTCTTTTTGTTGCAGCTCCCCACCAGGTTGTGCTACAGCATATTAACTTCTGCACCGTTTAATCAATCCTCAAGTTGCCAACGTGGTTGCCAAAAATGATGGCAACTTGTCTCTATCACCCCCGTTTCACTATGTTTCCTATGAATCGCCATTATAATGCAAGGAACGGCGTTGCTTTGAAATATTATAATTTTATCATAAAACAAGTACCAAGAAAGTAATATTAACGTATTACACATCCACATATAAGTTTTCTACACTATTTTTTCACTACATAAAATTTGTAACAATGGGTTACTTTTGCTGAGCAGAGATTAGCTTAGCAGAGATTAGAGAAGGTGTTTTTTCAAAAATGGACCCACAAGAAAGTTACGGGTCGTTGTAAATAAAAAAAGCAACCCTTTTTATCAGCTGTTAGACCTTCAAAATTAAAATTTAACAAATATGTTTTTTTCCGAGTTGAGATACGCTAAAAGCTTTCTTTTTGTTTAATTTTCAATTCCCGTAAAATTAACTCATTAAAAACTTCTTTATCCTTCAATCTATATAGTTTAATTTTTCAATTTACCCGTGCGAAGAACGGGGGTGTAACAGCTAGTAATATATAATAAAATGTCAACATTTCTCCCTAAATAGGAAAGACAGTAGCAGAGTAGAGATATCATGTGTCAGGACGTAAATATTATATATATTTTTTTGCTCTTTTATTTACGCTTATTATAATATATTTTCTTCGAAATAAACATCCATTTCTATGAATATTGATTTTTTTTTGCGGCCCATCTAAAGTTAAAACCTTGCCCACACCCACACACAAGTTAGCCTTTGAGTTTGACACCCTTGCTCTAGTGCAGGGATGGCGAACCTTTTTTGAGACGTGGGTCAAATTTTGTTCATATTTTTTTTAGTACTAGCTCGTGGGTCACTAATGTCCATATGGATCAGAGTTAAGTTTAAAAATTTTAACTGAGTATTTTTAAAACTAAACATCTTTAAAATTCAATTGCCTTAACGAGTAAAAATAAGCGGGGTTTTAGATTTAAAACTAATTAATAGGGTTAAAAGTTCTTAAGTGTTTGTTGCAAATGGCAATGAATGTTTGAATGAACAAGGAATAACAAAAATTACATACTATATATATTTTGAAGTACTATTAATTAGTATATATATATATATATAATCGTTAATAATATTATTCGGACTCCAATTGCCCCCTTCCCTTGCATATTTTCTGACACAGATATATTTTTATGCATATATATACCTGCATTTTTTTGATAAAATGGCAAAGTCTAGCTCTGTTAAAGTTGTATGCAGTCACATTCCATATTCTATCAAATTATTTGGAAGAATCCAAAATGAAGAAATTTTTACTAGGACTAATAACATGTTTGTTTTTAGAAATACTTAAGATGCTTTTATAATTGAAGAGAAAAAATTTACTATTGCAATTTTACTCCAGACATTTCTTAACGATAATATTTTTGCAAGATATATATTTGTTGAAAATAAAGAATTAATAATTGGGGCACATTATTATTTGAAAGTGATTTAAAATTAAAAATTAGAAAAATGGATAATTATAAGACATTAAAAGTCTTTTTTGTCAAAAGTTGTTAATGTCGTGACTCCCAACAATTTATATACTGAAAGAATATAAAAGCACATTTTTATTAATAAAATGAACAAAAAAAAAAAAAAAATCAGGAATTCATTTGCAAACGATATCCGAAGACAAAGTAAGGCGATTTTAATGCGATAAAAAGTCAGCTTCTCTTTTAAGCGAAAACGGTGGGCGAAAGCAGAGTAATGCTTTGTAGACACAATAAATACGTCAGCTTCCTAAATGAAGACGGTGTATGTAGACAAAATAAAGCTATGTGCCAGTATCCTGAGCAAGTACAGTCTCCTGAGACAGGGTAAAACTGTGCGTCAGTATCCATAAGGAATGATGGTGTCCAAAGACAAGGTAAAGGTATACGGATACAATATAAACGTGAGCTTCACAAGCGGGAAAACTTTGCAAGACAGAGTAATGCTATGAGTCAGTCTCCTAAATGAGGGCGGTCTCCAAAGACAGGATAATGATATGAGTCAGCATTCTAACTGAAGACGGTCTCCAAAGATAGTGTAAAGCTATGAGTCAACATCCTAAATGAGAATGGTCACCAAAGACGGGGTAAAGGTAAATGGACACAGTAGAAACGTGAGCTTCCTAAGCGACAATGGTTTCCTAAGACAAGGTACAGCTATATTAATATAATGAAAACTTCAGATCCTACCGTTTTTACTCAGAAAGGCTTTAATGATATAATCAATTTACTATCTTACAGTATTAGTGAGTTTGAACTTGTTTTTAGTTATTTTTAGACAGTTTTAAATAATAATAAAAAAATCTTATGATGTATCGCAGTAGTGATATATTTTATTATTTCATCAACATAGTTTCAAATAAAAGTAGTTGAGCTCTCTATTGAAGGCTGTATATGTCATTAACTTTATCTAATTAAATAAGAACAAAATATTTAAATCCATACAATCAGAAGTCATTTCGATTCTTCAAGCTTTTAAGGTCTCACGACATACTCGAAATAGTAATATACCAAGATCTAGACTTCGCTCTTTTGGTCAATTTAATTTTTTAAGGAACTTCTTCATTGCAGGTGTTAAAAAGTGTTTATAGATTGATTTTCTTGCAAATTTCCCAGCTATAATAAGGCTTCGTCGTACTGTTTATGAATCCACGCTCACACCAGTAGCTAATAATTTTCTCTGAAGATACATGTTTTGTAAGGATGCATTGCACTATTTCATCCAAGAAACTTGTTTGTTCGAAGCGTGGTCTTGCGTTTGCGTCCACATTTATTCTTTCATTTGGGAGACACTGTCCCAAAATTCTTTTACTGATTAATAATCCAAGAAACACACTGGATTTTCCAACTCTAACTGCATTAGCAATGTCCCTCACAATCATAGAAGTAAGCTGGTAACTAGTTTTTTCATTGATATAAAATTCTTTTTTAAAAAAATCCCATACAAATAATATAATATTTTCAATTTTTACTGTGGAATCAATATTATCTGCAAGATTTTCACGCAATTTTTCCTTATAATTCAGAAATCAAATTTTCAAATTCTGTTTTCCACACTATGCTGCTTCGAAGTTCAACTAATTCCATTTCTAAATTATCGATACCTAGCCACATAAATTTGGTTAACTGCATTGTTTCAAATTCTGTTTTGTATGGATGTAAAATAAAGTGTAATGTATTTTCCAAACTGTTAAATTGGTTGAATCTCTCTTTAAAATCTTGTTTTATTTCAAGCATATTCATTACATATTTTTAATTGCATTTTCTTAAATGTCAACAGAGTTTTCAAAAATTATTGGTGTTTGAAAATGTTTTTGTAATTGAGGAAGATATTCCATCATTTTCATTTCCAAATCCTTAGTAAAGATGTCAAGTTTTGTCATTAATATTTTAATATTTTGAAACATTGTTAAAACAATTAATTAACGTGTTTTTATTCAGTTCATAAAAATTCTGATTAATGTCTCATAGAAACATTTAATCAGTTGATTAATGTATCTTGGATATAATTCATCGATACTGCTGTCTTTTTAAATTAATAAAAAACACGCTTTTATACCCTGAATCGAACTAAAAAGTAAAAAAAAAAAATTCTTAATATAAGAACAAAATGACTAACGAGAAAATGTATGTCATTGTGGTAAAAGCGTGGGGTGCTTTGTACTACATTTTTACACTAATTAAACTTTTCGAAATAGAAGTTAGAAATTATAACAGTTGATACATTTAAAGAACACCCCACGCTTTTAACCCAATGACATGAATTTTCTCGTTAGTCATTTTGTTCTTATATTAAGAATTATTTTTTTTTACTTTTTAGTTCGATTCAATATAAAAGCGTGTTTTTTAGTTTTTTTTAAACTATAATTTATTTTTCATTTTTTAGTTCGAACTACAATAAAAGCGTGTTTTTTAGTTATTTAAACTATCATTTATTCATTGTTGAATTTATCCTTGAGTTTGATATTGGAAACTGGAATTACGTAACTGTGGAATTAGTCTTGCTCTTCAATGGATATTAATTCAGGTGTGTCTGAAGTGTATTTATTATCTCCGTTTACGGGGCCTCGGAAGAGTCCCATATCGTTATATTAGATTCCGTCTCTATAGAACAGGTCAAATAAATAAAAGTGTGTTAAGAAGAAAAAGTTCGAATTAAAAAAATTTTTAATGTACCATGTTTTTATAACGAACTAAAAATTATAAAATTCCTCCTTTTCTTTTTTTTCTTTTTTCACATTTTTATGCATTTTCATCCACTTCTGAGCTATGGTCCAAATTTCAAGTCTCTAGCTCATTGGAAAGTCACACAGCTTGAAATCAATTACAAAATTCCACCCGGACAGACATTAAAGAAAGCGAGTTAATAAAAACATGGTAATATTAAATGTCAATCGTTTTTTCACCTTTTAAACGTATTCTTATAATGTTAATTCGTATTATCACTTCTAAACGTATTGCTTTATAAAAATAAAAAATATTTAGCAGTTGGGACGTAAATAATTTTTTTTCACATGCGCGAGCCTTTTTTTTAATTTTAATTTTCAGAAAAATGTTTATATTATGGAAAGAAGTTGCTAACACACACCCACCCTCCACTTTCTCAGATACAGAACACTTTTTTGTTTGTTTTATTTTTGTTAACCGCAAGTGTAACTTATACTTGCAAATAACTATGTAATGCTTTGAGTGAATGTTTATGGGTCATGGTACACTTATCCCTGATCATGAGATTGAATTCATTTGCAATACTGTAGACCAGGGGTGGGCAGACTTTTCCAGGGAACGGGCTACTTCTAATTTTTTGAAGGTGTTGCGGCCCACCAGTGTCGTAGGTGTAGTGAACTAAAAGAAAGTATACAATACAACCTGCCCACCCATTTTACGAATTTCTCTATATTTCTCGAACTTTTTCCTGGAAACAAGAACATATTACGATTTTCTTGGCAAAATAGCCTCCAAATAGCGAAGTGCGTTTTCTGTTCAATGAAATTTACTCTTATCGTTCGATTTTTTCCCCCTCCGTATCTTTTAAAATGACGTATTTACTCGAATCTAAGCCGCTTTTTCCACCCGATGTTAATGCTACTGAAAATCGGGCATGGCTTAGAATCGAGGGAGAAAAATGTGTTGAATGGAAGCTGAAATTTAGAGCAATTACAGCTTCATACATGTATCTAAAAATTTTAGTTCTGGTTAAAAAACCACCTTAAAATCCGACTAATAACGCGCACAAATGCTTTCAAGCTTCAATTTTTAATTTTTAGGTATATTCGCCGTATAATAGGCACCCCCATTTTTACGAAGAAACTAGAAATATGCGTGTGCAATCCTCTTATGTTTTGAAGTCCTTCATTCGAGTTATTATTCAAAGTTGTAGAAAAAAAATAGAATACTTTAAGATCTAGAAGCCTTACTTTTTCTTCTGCTTATCTTTTCTTTGAAGCTGTCATTTTTATACGGGGCGTATAACGTGCACCCGTCAATTTAGATCGCATTTTTTGTGTTCAAAGTGCACGTGATACGCCCGATTATACGGTAGTTATTCACTTCTTTAGTTTTCCTTTTAAATTTATTTTAATTTCGTAAAATTCTACTTCGATAAACCACATTTTAGACCATTTTTCAATTTTCACAAAATCTTGTTGAGAATTTGGGACAGGGCTTATATTCGAATCAATACGGTATTTCTAGACCTTCTTATAATGGAATGATTATTTAGTCTTAGTGAAGGCGGTCACACCAAAATGTCTTGGCGGTCCACCGGTCGATCGCGATCGACTTAATCCCCATCCTGGCTGTAGACAATCCACTCTTTTTTTCAATGATACACATTACATCTTGTATTTTATGAATGTCCAATGGCAGCTGATGCAGAATGTACAATTTTTCCACCATCTAACAAAGTGACAACAATGCCCGAAGATGCAATTTCCTATTGCAATCATATTTTCTCACGACTGCACCTGAAAGTTTAGTTGCTATAGGGAATGAAAATCCGGAGGTGTGGTACTTGAACGCAAAGCCATTTGACCTCATTCTAGAAATATCCAGAAAATTTACGGAAGCTTTTGAAATCCAGATTATCGTTCCCACCCCGAGAAGCACTCGGTGCCCACTTTCGACGCCCCTGTTCCACTAAGTTCAGTCTCTGAAGGGGGACATTACGGTCGGCCGGTATTCTTCCGGTCATCCAATTTCAGATTATTCTTGTTCCCCATCCAGAAAAACACCAGGAAAGCATTTCTCTCTCCTCTAGAATTTTAAAGCAAGCCCTTTCCCCAGTTCGTGCAAAATACTTTCGTCTGGCATTATTTGACGTAAATATGAGATTATCTTGAATTGGATTGAGAATATTTGGATCGGCAGTTCCGAAATACTATCAAGACCCACTTTTTGCGTCTCTACGTCGTTAAGTTAGTTTGGTACTGCTGTACGAGAATATTCTGATCCACCGGCATTATCTGGCAAAAATACAGTAATTTCTATATTTCAATTTCAGACTCGCTTAAACCATCTCAAATTACACCAGGAATGCACCTTTTCCGCGCCAAGACATTAAGGGCCACGGTTGGCTTAATAAATGGTCATCCTGAATTATCCGGCAAAGTTAGGGTTATTTCTCAGATTCGGATTATCTATTTTGAAGTACGCCAGTGGCCAAGTTTTCACGATTCAAGGCTTTTAATGTAAGCCCCTGTTATGGTGTGTCTATATCAGTTCAGTTCAGTTCCGTACAGTGATACCACTGTACATCTAGAGCCCTGGCTAGCACCTTATGCTCCGAAATGATGATTTGAATTATTTTCTTCAAATAGAATGCAATAATAGGTCTTGATTATATTGTACAACTCTAAGCTTTGTTAACTTATGCTTCAACTGTGGTTGGTGAAACTAGAGTATTTAGAATCTAATACTTGATATTTTAGAATCTGTTTGTTGTTTTTAAAAATTCTTCGACTTTTTGAATATGCTCTATTGTATCACAATTCGCTATTGATGAATAAGACCATTCACTATGATTAGAGATAAAAATTTCAATATTTTACATTGCGATTGATATTTGTTGCAGGTTAAAATAAAATGTTCACTAGTTTCTAGTACATGACAATCTGAACACAAAGGAGAATCTGTTTGTTTAAAAAGAAAATAAAAATCATTTAATGGTAATTTCTTTGCCCGCAGCTTATTAATTAAAACTTCTGTATTTCTAATTTTTGCTGCCTGTCTATTCCATTTTTTAAGATGAGAAATATAACTATAATTTTTGTCTCTTGCTCTTTTTCCATATTTCTTCGTTTTCGCTTTTGTGTTGATTTTTGAAAAATGTATGTAGATCTTCCCAAGTAATCCAAGGAATAATATTCCAAGGATCTGGAGAGGCTTTAGCTAATTTACAACCTCTTCATTAATTTCTATTTCCTTGTGAGCTGGTACCCAAATGAATGTAATTGATTGAGCTGTTTGGAGACACTCGTGTAACGTTGAGTTTAAATTTAATATTATCGTACTGGATTTTCTATTAATATTACGGATACTTTTTAGAACTGATAAGCTCTCCGTCAGAATGACATAGTTTTCTGTTTCTGAAAACCAATTTTTTAACGCAGTCCATATGGCGATAGCTTCCGCTGTAAAAATGGAAATCATTTCTTTCAGTATGTAATTTTGTCTAACTTTTTTCTTGGGGATTAAAATTCATGTTTGATTAGTATTTTTAGAACCATCTGTTGCAATTATAATACTGTTATTAAAGTTTGACTGGATATAATCGTTAAACATATTTTGCACTATGATATCTGGAAGATCTCTGTTTTGAAAAGGCAGTTCATGAGTATAGGTGTTTATTTTGTGATTTTCATAGATTGGAGGAGGAGGGGTCCAATGAAGAAAATCTACTTTAGAAATACATAGTTCTTGGAGCAGGTTGATTCACTTTTGAAAAATACTGATTTCTTTTTCTCTATATCTATAAAAATTATTATTTATATCCCAAAATAACTTTGCATTTGGTGACCAGTCTTTTAAAGCTATTTGTTTAATAATAAATTTTTGACAAAGGAAATTATGTCGATTATTGATACTGCCATTCATAGATTCCGCTCTTAATACGTCTATCGGAGTGTTTCTTGGGGGACCTAGGACTAAACGTAATGCAGCATTGTAAATTTGTTCTAGTTTCTCTCTATTGCTTTTGCTTGAAAAGGAAAAAAAGTTGACTTCCATAGTCAAAAATAGTACGGATTGTGGCATTAATAATATTTAAAAGAATATCAGTTCTTGTTCCTATTATAGGGGACGATAATGCTTTGATTGCATTTAAATATTTAAATCCTTTCTGTCGGAGGTAAATAATATGTTTTATCTAAGTGATATTGGGGTCGAAAATTATACCTAGGATTTTAAGACACTTTACTTCGGGAATAGGTTTATCACATATTTTAAGTATAGGAGGTATATTGTGCTTCTTTTTGTGGAAAAGTTGATTAAACTGCTTTTTTCTAGAGAGGTGGACAATTTCCATTTTTTACACCAGGCTGAAATATTATTTAAAGATACTTGTAATTCGTCTATTGTTTTGTTCCAATTTGTGCCGATATTATATTAGAATATGTCGTCTGCATAAACCAGAAGATGGCTGTCTTGTTGAATTTCAAAAATGTCTGCCATATAAATCATAAATAGGAAAGGGCTCAAGATGCAACCCTGAGGTACACCATAATTGTTTTTGCTGATTTTCGAAAAATTGTTCCGCCATTTAATTTGAATTGTTCTTTGATGTAAGAAATTTTGAACCCATCGTAGCCACACTGAGTCATATGCTGATTTAATATCTAATGGTACTAGAATAAAATATTCCTTACGCTCTCTAGCCAGTATAATATCATGTTGTAGTTGAAGAACCGTATTAATACTGCTTCTGTGAGGGTAAAAACCGTGATAATTTAAGTGAAAAGTTTTATTTTGAAAGCTGAAATCTAACATTCTGTGTAGGATCATTCTTTCTATTAATTTGGCAACTACTGAGGTAAGTGAAATTGGGCGATATGACGCTATTTCCTTGGGATTTTTGTGAGGTTTTATGAATGGTAAAATAATTGCGTGAGTCCAATCTTTTGGAATTTGACTAGAAGACCAACTGTCATTAAAGGATTTCAGGAGAAGATTTATTGCTTTGATGGCGAGGTGGTTGATTGTTTGGAGAGAAATTTTATGATGCCCTGGACTGCTGTTTTTTTATGAGATATTGCTATTTTTAATTCTTTTAAAGAGAACGGTTTATTAATATCTTGTCTATAGTCTGGAATATAAATATTTTGATACTATCATTGTTTGTTTTGCGTAATATTTTAAAAAACAATTTGCTTGGGATTGTGTTCGTTTGTTAGTATGATTCCATTATTCTCAATAATGTTAAATGAAGAATAGTTCAAATTTGTTCTATTTTCGATTATCCGGATTATTTTAAAAAGAATTTTATGAGAAGAGATTTTTTCACGTATTGTGCCAAAAGTTTTCTTTACAGGTTTTGATAGTTCGCTTAAGTTTTGCACTTATTTCTTTATATTTTATCCAGTCTTCTTCTTTAAAGTATTTTCTTGCTTTCTTAAGGAATTTTCTTTTAATTTTGCTCTTAAATACCCGCATGCTGTCCACCATGGAGCTCTTGAACTGATCTGTTTTATTTCTGATTCCTGAGATAAGAGATTTGGGCTTTTCTAATTTCTTCTATAATATCTATATTTATATTTTCATTTAAATTTAGCTTTTGTTGAATAAGATTAAAAAGTTTGTTCCAGCTTGTTTTTTTGTCTAAAATTATTTGTTGTTGAGCTGTTTGTTCTTTTGTAATTAATAATTATATTGAAATGGTCACTTCCAAAATTACCGGTACTTGTGGACCACGACATATTATAATTTAAATTTATAGGTGATAATGAAAGATCTATATATGTAAAAATTCCCGATGAATGGAGATAAGTTGGGCTTTTATCGTTTAATAATATTAAGTCATTTTCAATAATCCAATCAAAAATCTTCTTTTCAGACGCATTTGAATTTTTTGAACCCCATATTTCATGAGATGTGTTGAAATCTCCCAATATCAAACTAGGATTATCTATATATGATGCTATTTTTGATAAACTGTCGTCTTTAAAGTTACCCGGTGGGATGTAAATATTAAAAATTGTGATAGGAACTGTATCTATCTGAACTCTGACTATTAAAATTTCTGTCTTCGCTAATTTCTGAGAATATTTTTATTGCGCTAATATCTTTGTTTAAAACTATCATTAATCCTCCTCCTCTTCTGATATCTCTATCGATTCAGAATATATTCTTATTGGGAATTGTGAAATTATCATTTGGGTGTAGCAAAGTTTCTTGGATTAGTAAAATGCTTGCTTTTTGAAAAGTTGGCGTGAATAGAATATCTGATCTTTTGTTTTTGATTCCACGTGCGTTCCATTGGATTATATTCATAATTTAAATGAAAAAAATGTGCAATGCAACGAATTAGTTTAAATGTTCAAAAAAGAAAGCCGATTAATTTTGATTTTTTTTTGAGAATATAAGAAATTTTTTGTATATTTATCCAAATTTTTTTTATTTTGTTCTACTATATTTTCTAAATTATTTTCTCTCTTTTCTGATATGTTCTTTAGTCTTTTTGATTTTTCATTTGTTTTTCTATTGATTCGAAAGTCGTCATCTTGTGAAACTGTTATATTGGATGCAATTTTTTTTTAACGAAGATTCTATTGTTTTCATCAAGGATGAAAATTTTAAATTTATTTGAGTTATCATCGCATTTAGTTCTGCCGTAAAACGTTGTACAATTTGTTCTAATTTCTTTTCAAATATGTTGTTATTTTCTTCCAATTTTAATTTTAATTCTTGAAACTTTTTTTCTAGAGTTTCTATCTTCTCAGTTTGCTTATTATAAGTTATGGCCGAGAAAGAGGTTTTTTTTCTTTCTTTACAGAACTTTTCGACTACTTCGTTTCTCGAGATTTGTTGCTTATTTTTAATTTTTAAGATTTCGACTTCCTCTTCATATATTTTTTATAACTTTTATCGTTAGCTTCATGCTTTTCTCCACAACAGCTACATTTTTTTGTATTTATTTCTTTACACTCGTTCTCAGAGTGGTTTAGTGAGAATACACGGCATTTAATAGAGCTTCTACAATATTTATTTATGTGACCAAATTTCCAACATTTAGTGCATTGTTTAGGTTTTTCAAAAAAAAGGCTAGTTCTAAACATTTCAAAACCTGATACTTTTTCGGGGATCGTGCATTCTATTTGAGTTACTTTAATTGTTTTGATAGGTTTGAATACAGATTCTGTTTTTTAGTGAACCGTTGAATGTCCAAGATTGCGTAATTGTTATTTTCTAGTTTCAATTTTATGTCATCTCTATTGTGTATTCCGTGTCAATTCCCTGCAAAATGTAACTACTACTCAGGCCAATAAAGAATAATCTATAACTTATTTTAAAACCATTAATTTCTTTAATTTTTAATGCTTCTTTGGCGGTCACGCAGCTATTTGTTTTGATTATGATTTCTGAATTTCTTGTTTTGCTTATACTCTGAATACTTTTCTTAATTGTGAAAGATTTCATTATTATTTCTTTTAATTTAAGCGGATTACCACTCTGAAAATTATTCTCCGATTTTAAGAAAATTGTAATATTCGCGCTCGTATTTAAATCCAACCTTTCCTCAAAGCTGGCCAACAATTCCATATCAGTTAAATTACATCTATATTTATTTAATGGTAAACCAGTACTTGTAGTCTCCACCTCCATTTTATTTTCTGGGTGAGAAAAATCACCCATTTTTTCTACCCTACTCCAACACTCTATTTTGAATTAATACACTAACTTGTGTAAGTTCTAAAATTAAGAAAAATTTCTCCAAAGTTAGATGAAAAGTTATACTAAATAACTTTAAAAAAAAGAAATTAGAAACGATCTCACCCATTTAGATCCACTTGAAATCACTCAAATAACTCTCGATCCGACAGTTCACCAGTTGTCAAAATCTTCCGTTTTTGGTAGCCGCATTGTACAGTACAGTTCGTGTGTCTATAGTACGGTCGGCCGGCTTTATCCGGCAAAATTACGGTTATTTTTGGAAACTGACTAGAAAATCGGATTCCACACCCCGAAATACGACAGGCACTTAATTTTCGTGCATTTTGGTTTGCAATATCTGCTTCCACAGACACATGAGCATTGCCACATTTTGCGATTATTCCCTTACGGGAATATTTGCAAAATCTGGCAATGTGTTTTCCGGATTCTTCACATTTCCGGCAATAAAAAAAAATATGGCGTCATTCATTGAAATGAAAACTATCCTATGTTTTAAGTTGGACGAAAGGACACACAGTATGCAAAATTATATTATGATCGGTTGAGTAGTTTTGGAGTCCATCGCGGACAAACACTGTGACACGTAATTTTTATGTATAAAGATATCTTTAAATGGATAGATTTTTTCTTCTGTCAAATTAAAATTTTTTTATTCCAGTTTCCATTGCCGCTTAAGACTCACCGTGTAGCTGAAGCATGATAAATCTGTCGAGGATCAAACATCCTCCCGTTGGTGCGGTGTGGAAGTTAGGAGAAGGGGATGCATCTCAGTTGTCGTCTTCGTCACTTGACCATGGTTCAAAAATACAAGGTCCGTCGCCAATAGCCTTGAAGCGTTATAGTGCGATGTTTATTTGACTAACTCAGTTTCTAAGCTCTCTTCTAAGTGCGAAGATTTGGAGAGGTATTCGTCTTCCTCGCAAAAAGTTCCTGTCATTATTATTTTAGATTGTCTAATTGAGTAGTTTTTATTTGTTAAACGTGAAATATATCAACTTTCTCCTAAAATTTAGATATTGCACTAATCTAACATTGCGTCTCTCACCATTTACGTCTTAAGGCGTGATTAACTGGGTGCAGGGCCTCGCCCTCAATGGGAGCCTCGTTTCGTTCTTGACTCTGTCTTAAAATCATGATCCGGGCAATTTTGATTAAATATTATTCCCGAACATATTCTCCGAAAAACAGGGAATTTCAAAATGCATGTGTCAATTAGCAAAAGTTTTATGTGATGCTCGTTGTCCATGTCTAGGCCTAAGCCTAATATCATAAACAATCATTTAACTCATTTAGTTAATTTAACTAAATGGCCCTATTTTATGTGATGCCCGTTGTCTATGTCAAGGCCTAATACTATAAACAATAATTTAACTCATTTAGTTAAAATAGGGCCATTTAGTTAAATTATGTGATGCCCGTTGTCCATGTGTAGGCCTAAGCCTAATACCATAAACAATCATTTAACTCATTTAGTTAAAATAGGGAAATCGGTCAAGCCGTTTTGAGATTGTGAGTCTTGCACCTTTATTTGTTTTAAATAACTGTTTGAACGAGTATTTGACAATGCATACTGTCTACTACACTGTGAGAAACGATCTTCAAAACTGAGAGCAAACAGCTCACTTTTGAGTACTTCACATTCTCAAAATAGCTCCGATGCACGCTTACTCAAATCTGAGAATCGCATATTCTCATATGGAGACACAAGTACATTCTCATTTTTGAACCTGTTACGGATCAAATTTTTGAGAATGAAAGATCGATATGAGTATATAATGCACTCATATTTGAATTTGTTAATGTATCAAATATGAGTTAAAACAATAAAATGAGTATGTATAGCATTTATTTTCGGTACTGTTGTATCTAATATGAATTTTTAACAGAAAAATATTTAGTAAACCCAAATCTTAAGGGATTTAAAAATGTGATACCTGAGTTGTAAATTTTCACTTTCTACATCTTACGTATTATTT